>MOOZ01003407.1:18863-33869 GCA_002930495.1 Cecropterus lyciades
ATGTCTTTTTTTAATACAATAATCACAGGACTGATTTATTATGTGGTTCGCGACTGACAAATATGTTATACGTTTATACAATGTTTTTTTATAAGGAATGCGCTAGGTCTACACTTCACACGCTACACTTTCTGTGAAACGCAAGTGTTAACAGACCCGGAGGTCGACGTGGGTGGTATAACTTGCAACGTACTTTGAAACGATGGATGAAAACCTAAACAATTATTGTTTTGAGAAAACGTAATAAACTGAACTAAGAGCAGTTTACCTCCAAAGAACATAATTACCGTAATTAGCGCACAACACGAGAATAATGGCTGAATTGGACATAAATCTGTACCATTGCCCGGTAATATTGTTTAGATATTTACTACCGATGCTAGTATCGGACACAGATGGCTTAATTGAGATAATTCGTTGCAACACGTTTGATAATTTGAAATTGGTTACTAGGAATTGATTGCAGATAGTTATTATTGTTCATGCAAAAAATAGGTGGTAGAACTCTTTGTGGTTCGACTCCGAAGGCTCCACTGCCACATCTATTTCTGCCTAATAACAGCAGTGTTAAACATTGCTGTGTTCTGGTCTGAAGGGTGTAGTAAGGAGACTTATCCGATGTGTTCCAACTTAGTCCTCAGGGGTAGGAACGCGTCTGTTACTAATACTTAGCTAATACTCTGATTTCCTTGGGGTTGTTACAGATGTCCATCTGTGACAGTTGCCACGTACCATCAGGTGGACTGCACGCTCGTTAGCTACCATGATACTTATACAACGTTATAAAAATCATCTTATTTTTTATAATGCAGATAAAAATAAAGATTTTTTTATGAGTGAGTTGTGAGTTTGATTTGCTGATTTTCTTGCCAGATCTTCTCAGTTGAGGTCGTTTACAATCAAGTGTTAGAGTAAGATAAAATATTGAAACTGACAATTTGTGTTTCCGTAAGCCTATACAAAATAAAGATACTTCGTTTAATTTCTTTTCAGAAAACCAACGTACTCATTTTCCCTCACGACCTCACGATAATTTTCCCTCATTTCCAGAAAATTCGCCCATTTACTACTTAGTTACATAAATATAAACAACAGGCGTAAAAATTGTATCTGCAAAGATTCGACGCTAACATTATAATATTTTATTCACCTTGAAACAAACGATTTGTATGAACTTTCCACATTCAAAGCAGTTAGGACTCAACTTCTAATATTAATAACAAATTCCGTCAAAAATATCAGATTTAAGCAATTTAAACTTTTACGCTTTACCTTAGACCGTTTATTAAAACTAGAGATGTGTCGGATCGCTAAAATAATAGATCATTGATGTCTAGATCCGCGAATACGGATACGGATCTCAATCTTTACATATAAATAAAATTGAAGTGTCTCTTTGCAATATCAAAATAACAGCTTTTTACCAAATGCATGATTATATATGATACTGATAACAGAAAATCAATTAGTATTTGTTTTGTCTGTCTGTTTGTTCTGGCTAATCTCGGAAAACACGGGACCGATTTTGACGGGACTTTCACTGGTAGATAGCTGATGTTATAGCGCGTAACTTAGGCTACTTCTTTCTTTCTATTTTAGAAAATGTAATTAGGGTTCCGCACAAAAAATGAAAACCTAAGAAACCGTGCGCTCTCGCGCACGCAGCCGCTGTCACTGCCGCTAATGTCAGTTGCTATCAGTTCTCTCTGAAGCAATGCTACTTTTTTATTGTATAAGGACCAACATTTCGGCTATATGTAACCATGTCAAATTGTATTTTGAAACGCGGGTGTAATCGCGTGGCTCAAATAGTTTTCTCATAAATTTACTTACTTGATACACGTGCCCTCGAAGCGACAGGTGCTTTTTTGACATGTATCGACCTGTGCTCTTAGTACGTAGTAGTTTATTACGTTTACGCAAAACAATAATTGTTAACGTTTTTCCCCCTTCATCAAAGAACATTTCCATCATATGTACTAACATATGTTTAGATGTTTGATTTTTGCAATATAGATGAGCTAAATAAGTGATTCTAATAAACAATCTGGAATTAGTACAATTTCATTGCTACTTAATCGCTTATATCCATTAAGGGTTTTGTACATGTAATGAATTTATGAATTTATAGATAATAAATAAACTAATAAGTATAAAAGATCCGTTTGTAATCTGTCTCAAAAGTAACGGATACAGATACAGATATTTCTTCTGCCTCGGATATCCACGGATACAGATATCCGGCACATCACTAATTAAAACAAACATTACGAATTTACGAACCAGCGCCATCTGTGGTCAGCGAACGTCAACACGTAAAGTTTACTCACAATATTAGTCCTTAAAATATTGGTAAATAAACACTGTCCGTCCGTTGTTTACTCTTGCTTGGGGCGTTTACGCCGAACTACCCTTAGCGTTATCCTTGTCTGATACATGTTTCTTATCTTCTATCTCTGTCACTCTGAAGGGCCGTAGTTTTTCAGAATGGTATATAATTGCGTTGTTGGAAAATATAGGTCGTTACCTTTGTTACGCTTCAGTTGGAATTTATTCACATTTATTCAGATTTTTGGAATATCAGTAACTTTTTACAATGTTACCAGGAGTCAACTAACTGGGTCAAGATATCGGCAGATCGGCGGCTCACTTCATACATAGGTGATCTTAGTACTCGTGAGTAGCAACGCATCTGTGATCGACTTCAGAACGAACCTGTTGTATATGAAGTAGCTTGAAATACCGATACCATTAAGTGGAGTGCATGCTTGTTTGTTACTTCAATCTGATAAAAAGTGAAGAAACTGAAACCGCGGATCCAATCCATCAGCCCTTGAAAGTCCACTGCTGGACATAGGCCTCCCCTAAACTGCGCCACTCCGACCGGTCCTACGCCATCTGAATCCAGCGGTAACCCGCCGTATTCTTCAGGTCATCAGTCCACCTGGTCGGGGCGCGGCCTGTAGGAGTACAGACGTGGTCTCCATTCGAGGACTCTTATGTATAAGTATATTAATTGCGCGACAATCAAACTAACATTATAAAGGCGAAATTTGTGAGGATGTATGTCTGTTCTTTTACGTAATAACTACTAAACAAATTTGGCTGAAATTAGGCACATATGTAGTATATGACCTGGTTTAACACATAGGATACTCTTAATATTTTTTTTTTAATCGTGGTAAATGAACGAAGCGGACGGAGCCACGTGTCAAAGTATTAGTCTAAAATCAATACAGGATGACTTCTGTTACTTAACTATATCCGAACGAAACCATAGTATATTTCATATTTTCTTTGATAATGTGTTCATATTAAAAAAAAAAAACTAAAAGAATTTTATTAGTTTGGTTTTTTAAGAAATAAGACTAAACTCGACTACGCTTCTTTGTAGCTGAAAATTAGTTATTCTGATGTATATCAGGCAGTGCCCGTGGGAACTTTGGGATAAAAAGTGTATAAAGTGTTCTCATACGAAAATTTTCATCAGAATTAAAAATAACATAACTTTAAATTCTAATAACTTTTGTGAGATTAGATGAATGTTAAAAAAACACTACTAGTAAGTTACCAAATAATAGTACATTTTCAATTTTTAAAGTAGTTTTAGTGGTTTTGATTTGATACGATTTCAAACATGTAGTCAAAGAAACAAACAAAAATTTTAATCCTAAAAAATTACAATTTATTCTCCCAAAGCATTTTTTTGCAAATATTTGAAACAAGTACAGACACACGAAACATTCATTTTTGCCTGACTGCGTCATAACGAGTGTAATGTTCTACGAGCGTATGTATGTATTTTTTTATATGTATGTATGTCAATTTCTTTGGCACGGTCTACAGCCCAAACAGCTAGACGGACTAAGACAAACGAGACATCATAAATATCGTCTCAGTTTGCATAGTGTCATAGGCTATATAATTTTTTAAAATACCGCCTGTAAATAAAGTGAAAAACGGGGCCGGGACGACTTTGTTATAATCATGGTTAAATGGGTATCAAATATATATGTATATATCGGATCGTCATAATTATTAGGTCCCTCGTCGGACGTTACGTGGGCGTTTACGCGGGTAGTCGAGTAAAGAGATACAGAAAATACCCTATAACCACTTTCATTACATAAACAATTTAGCACAATACAAACCACAGAGAGAAAACGAAACGACTAACAGTTCTTAGAGTGGAGGTACCGCTCTCCACGACGGCAGCATGGAAACTGAGCTCCGTTCACGCGTACCGCCGGACCTAAGTATCGTTTGACGTCATCGCGATGGTGCTGCCATCTGTCAGAACTCGTGCTGCGCTTCGTTTACCGTCCAAACTAATTTCCATCTCCGACATATATATATATAATAAAAGTGTTATTTTATGTCACTGTTTTGACGAAAACTTATACGGTATTCGTATAATGAATATATAGAAAGTTTTCATTTATAACCAATAGATTAAAAAACTGTAAGAATAAAAAATGAATCAATTCTTGAAGTAGCTGAAGACTACACCTTACTTTGTTACAATACCTTAAGAACTATTTAGATAGCAATCGATACTACATAGACGATAATTATAATTTAACTACAAAACCAACCGGTCCGCTCATGCCATATTAACAAGCAAAGTTTAACTGAAACTGGTCGCCGACCCTCCCAAACTTCCGAGTTACTGTTTGTTCAAATATTTATATACCCGAATTACTAATAATGGATTTTTAGCAGCACGATCATTTGTATGCTTGATATAACGTGTTCTTTTGTAAAATATTCTCTAAAGGTAGCTTCTAATAATTTTACTGGATTTAGCAGAAATTTTGGTGTCTATTATTTAAAAATTATATGTACCTATAATAAATTACAACGTCCATATTATACATATATGTATTCATATAAGTATGTTATAATGTAGTATGTAGATGTATAGATATGGATTGGAATGAGATCATTAATGTGTTGTCAGCGCAGAGCATTTAAACTATATATTTAATCATGTTTAGTATTTAAAAAATCACTGCACCAAGATCAAAACCAAGCATTAATTTTATTTCAAAATGATTTTCTCTGCAACGAATGAAATATTGAATGTGGTATTTATTGTTTTCTGATTAAAAACTACCTAAACCTTTATTTTATTTTATTGCAAAAAATATATTGTAAAATTGCTTACATAAATTACTTAATAAAATTAAACAAAAGGGTATATCTGTTTTTATAGTGAAATTAAATACGTTTATTTGCTATTTAAACAACTTCCTATCTCGCTCGACCGAGTATCGATCGTGATGCGAGTTACATTCGAGAATATATGGTAGCACCATCCTTTGAACGTAATATCAAAATAGGTCGAAAGCTTTGATGTTTTATTAATTGATCCGTTGGCGATAACTCTGATTTATTATGAACGGTCAGTAGTGCTTCGGACCTCGACCTACAGCTGTGCAAAATTCCACTATACTCACATTAAAACCATGCTATAAAATTTGAGATGCTATAAAATATTTATTAATGTTTCTCATAAACACATAAAAAATGTTGATAAATCTATTTGTAGATAAATCGCTTAAATTTGATTGAAAGATATTTTACCTTTTTTAGTATCATTATGACTTCAAACTCCATAAAACGATAATGCATTACGAAAGCAGTTGTCGGCGCAACTAGATGGCGCTGTACCTCTTTCTAAATCACGGTAATGATTTTACTACGAAGCTTGTATAAGATTTCAAGTTTATTATATACGAAATAATAATTATTAAGTTACTAACACTTCTGCGTATGTGAAATGCACACACATTTTAGATTTTTTTTAAATTTTACTTACAAAGTCAAAACACAGTCTATCTGATGGTAATTTACTTCCAGTGCCAGTACATTTTTTTAAGTTTAACTAGCAAACAAGCTTGCAGTCCACCTGAAGGTAAGTAGCCACTGATGCCCATGGACATTTGTAATCAACTTGACATGGAACAATGTTTTATCAGAGGTAAATTATAAATGCGTTCCTACTCTTGAGAACTAAGATGGTTGCCTAGTGTATGAGTAATATTATAATAAACAAGTTGAGCCCAGCGGTAATACCCGCGTTTAAAAAATATAACTTGACATAGTTACATATAGCCCAAATTTTAGACGTTACATAATTTTAACATTATAGCATTGTTTCAGAGAGGATTGATAGCAACTGACATTAGCAGCAGTGATGGTGAATGCGTGCGTGTAGAGCGCGCGCGGTTTCCTAGGTTTTACTTTTTTGTGCGGAACCCTTATTACATTTTCTGAAATAGAAGTAGCCTACGTTACGCCTTATGACATCAGCAATTCAACAGTGAAAGTCCCGTCAAAATCGGTCAAGCGGTTTCAGAGATTACTCAGAACAAACAGACAGACAGACAAACATTTAAAATGATGTTTCGTTATCAGTATCGTATTTACTTCCATATGCATTTGGTAAATAGCTGATATTTTGATATAACAAACAGACACTTCAATTTTTTTTATATATATAGATGTATAGATGAAGGTAGTCATTAGTAGCGTTACATGCGGCGCGGCGAGAAACGGCTCGCCCGACACTCGCTGTCTGGACACCGAGCTAGTAGGAAATCAATCTAGCGTTTTATTGGCACCGACATAGATACTACAGTTGCCTCATTGAGAGTCAGCCGGTAACATCTTCAAACGAAACGCAAGAACTACTTCACACTAAAATAGTTGCTATGGTACCTCCTCAGTCAAACCATACTCGTTCTATTACATTTGATATTTTTCTTTTTTTTAATATAGTAGAATCAAAATAAAAATAAAAAAATAAGTTTAAATATAGACACGAGTCTGGTTCTTATGCCTAGACTTGGTGACACAAGTTTGTTCACATAAGGGTGAGCGTTCAATAAAGCTTGCTATAAAACTTGAGATGCTATAAAATACGTCATGACAATGTAAGTGTACATTGTCGCCAAAACGTATGTGAAGTCTGCGATATTTAATCTGTCTGCAGATATATAGCATACTATTTGAGCCACGCGGTTATACCCGCGTTTAAAAATGCAACTTGACATAGTTGGATATAGCCGAAATTTTAAACCATATACAATTTTAACACAATAGCTGTGTTTCAGAGATGACTGATAGCAACTGACATTAGCGGCAGTGACGGTGTCTGCGTGCGCGTAGAACGCGCGTGGTTTTTAAGGTTTCATTATTTTTGCAGAACGCTGATTAAATTTTATAAAATAGAAGTAACTAAGTTACGCCTTATGACATCAGCTATCCAACAGTGAAAGTCCCGTCAAAATCGGTCCAGCGGTTTCAGAGATTACCCGGAACAAACAGACAGACAGACAAAAATTTTAGTAATTGATGTTTTGTTATCAGTATCGTATGTACTTCCATATGCATTTGGTAAAAAGCTGTTATTTTGGTTTGACAAACAGATATTTCAATTTTATTTATATGTATAGAGTATAGATGTATAGATTACTGAGCAGTAATAGCCGAATGGTTGAAATTCGGCTTCTCAATCGAGGGTCCGACGTTAGAAGCCAAGCATCACTGATTTTTCTAAAATCATATGCCTATTAGAAATTAATTGTCACTATTTTACGGTGAAGGAAAACGTCGTAAGGAAACTTACACGCATCTTCTTCGAGAGTTCTTGAAAAAAGGTTCTCAAAGGTGTTTAAACTCTACCGATTCGCACTTGGTCAGCGCGGTAGACTATACCATGAAATTCTCTCATTCTGAGAGAAGACCCAGCAGTGGGCCAATAATCCGCAAGCTTCTGTGAACGACTGCGGGTAGCATTGTTATTTTTTTTTGACTGTTGATGTTTACAGACATAATTGTGTGGCGGTAATCACATATTGTCATATGGATTGCATAGTCGTTTGTTTAAATTTTAAATATTAAAGAGTTAAATTATAATTACTACTCGACCAAGCGAACTAGACGAACCAGCGGAATGCGGTCTTCCTCCCTTATCCCGCCTCACGCCCCGCTCTCGTCCTAGTACCGTTCGGGGCTAAAATCTCGAAGAAATAGATATTGGCGAAGATTTTCAATGAATCAATATTATTACGTATTGCACTTCTGTTTTACTGGTAACAATGTCTATTTTTAATGTTAATAAAAAGAAGATTTTGGTACTCTTTTCTTCTTATTTATTTTAGTTATATCATTTAACAGTCTACGGAGGGTGGCGCCTTATAGCCTATTTTTTGTACTTATTAGTTTTTGTTACAATGATAACCAAAACAAGTAAAAAATGCGTTGTTTATGTATAAATAATTAACACAAAAATTTATTAAAATTGACATTTCATTGACATAAATCAACATTTCACAAAAAACAACATTAGTGTTTGTCGTGGTCGGCTTGTACTCTGGTTAATATTGCGTTTATACTATAAGAGTAGAGTGCCACAATACTAACTATGGATATATCTATAATCTACCCTCATCGTTTATTAAGAAAGCCTCTTTATCTACCGATGACAAGCATGTTACTAACGTTATTAAGCGAAACTCTACTAAGCAAGAGCTTACGTTACCCTCATTATTATAACATTTATTTACACTCCTCAGTAAAATTTCCAGTGAATTCATTTTCTAATCTGAAAAGGTGTTCTAGATAAGCGCCGCCGTCTCTCAAAGCGTGAAAACTAAGGCTCATTTGGTTAGAAATGAAAAAGGGTTTAGAATATCTGATCTGTGTCGTAAAATAGTGAGAGCACGTGTCGATAATAATTTTGTTGAAACTATCGATACCTACTTTATTATGATTTATGATATTTAAACATTTATTTATAAATAAGTATAAACTGTATAAGACACTAAGAGGGTTAAATACAGGCTGACAATTTTTTCGGAAGTCCGTCAATTTTGATGCAAACTTAATGAAAGTTGGTATCTGGCTTTTTGGTTAAATAAAATGATTTATTTATTTCGCCGTTTTTGAAAAATCATCCCCTAAGGTGGTAGAATAAGGGTCGCAAGTTTCATTGGAAGTCCTTTAATTTTGACGCAATCTCAATAGGGGTTGACATTCTTTAGAAGCTCTGCCAATTTTGATGCAAGCTCAATTAAACTTGGTATTTCGCTACGGTGTTTGATAAATGAAATATTTTTTTTAGCGTTTTTGAATAATCAACCCATAAGATGGTGAAATAAGGATTCAAAGTATTTTTGGAAGTCCGCCAATTTTCATGGAAGCGCAATGAAATAGGTTTTTTTAAGTTTTGTGGTTTAATATAATGAATTATCTATTTCACGATTTAAAAAAAAATGAATTCCTAAAAGGTTTAAATAGGGGTTGACAATTCTTTAGGAGATCAGAAATCATGCAAGCATATTGAAACTTGATATTTGGCTCCGTGGTTTGATAAAATGAAACACCTATTTCACGAAATCACGTTTACGTGTTTTACGAAAATCAACCCTTAAGAGGGTTAAAAAGAGGATAGAGATTTTTTTAAACCTCCCCTAGGTTTAAAAAAATCTCTAACTCCTAATCTAATCAGGATTAGATTAGGAGGAGGAGTAGACTATTGGGAGAAGTAATGTAAATAGGCGAGGCCAGGTCTTATAAATAATTTTCTGGAAACTTTACCCTGTACGGGTTAACCTGATAAAGTTCTGTCTGGGATTTTAAGGGTCCAAGTCCAAGGAGCGGGAACAAGAGATAACAACTAATCTCCCTTATCAAAAACGACCGATACAAGAACTCTAATTCCACACACCTACTACTGTCGCCAACGGTCATGCCAGGAGCCGGTGTCTATTGGCAAATTAGAGGAGGTCTATACTCAGCAGTGGAACTCTAAAAGATGGATAGATTATATTATAGTCCGCGCGAACGTAGTCGCGGGCACTGCTAGTATTAGTATAGATAATATAAGTATAGATTTGTCGACACTTGTCCAAAATATCTTTATATGCTCGTTGAATTTTAATTTTCGATATCTTTAAATAGTATATTTTTTCCGAACTTTATTGTTTATTTATTATACATAAATCCAACAATTTCAATTGCGTAATCATTAAAGTAAATTTTTACTATTTTGTTTCATTTTAGTTTTTTATGTCGTTATTTTATTTCTATATTGATGTAAAGACATACATAAATATATTTAGATCCATGATAGTCTTAATTAAGACTGAGTCATATCGCAGACAGCTACATCGTTGTCTCAACACTTACGAGTCAAGACAAGAAGTTTAATCTCAAGAATTTTAATAAATCACTTTTTAAACGCAAAGTTAAATCTCAGACTAGATTAAAACTCAGAGTAGAACTAGAGTTCATCAGATTAAGTACAGTGTAGCGAAGAAAGGTTAATCTAACGCTGCGAGGGATGTTACAATATTACATGAAGACTTTTATCTACTACTTCTATATACTTATATGCATAAACTGATCACATAAAGAGAAAACCCCGTTCGTTTCTTGCCGGATATTTTCAATTGAGGTCGTGTTCCGATATACTGGTAGTGTAAGAAATATTCTAACTGACAAGTTGTATGTGCTTCTGTAGGCCTATACAAAGTAAATACATTTCATTTGAAATATTTTTTCATGATGGACCCTTTAGGGTTTTAAATGATTTTATTATAAGACTATAATATAAACATTTAACCCCTTAGGGATTCGTCTAGATGTACGAAGTCGCAACAGTTAGTAAACTTCCCACTAAGATAAAATAACACTTCATGTCACAAGACACATGTTAATTACAACATAATCTTGTATAAAGATGATTTAGTAGATCCTATTATAAGTGATGACTTAGAATGGATTTCGATTCCAGACTTGCCGTACCCTCATCAATTCGCTTCAAAACGAAGGTCGCCTTGGAACACTACACTGTAATAATAACTAAGTAGTCGACCCAATTGTAATCGCCTTATTATTATCCTAATCTGAGGGGCTATTACGCACGAAACGTAGTTTCGAATGGTTTGGGTATTTCCTACTCCATAAGTCTTAAGGATCTTCATTTCGAACGGTTTCAAACACCCTATGGAATTTTAAAACCGAATAATAAACATTGAAGAATGCATATTATACACAATATAAAATGAAAAATACATAAAACAAAATATCCAAAAAAATTTTTTAAAAGTTTTCAAGGTTCTATCCTTATGTCTCATCTCCGGAGAAACCACCGCTACATCTAGTATATCTCATTCAAGTATATAGACAGTCTTATAATATTTATGTATACAGTCTATCATCCCTGTAGTTCCGGGATCAGAATAGGGCTACGGTATCTCCTGCTTGTCGTAAGAGGCGACTAAAAGGAGTTTCCGGGGTTGCAAGCGGCATGAGTGGGAACTCGAACTAACCAGCCAGGCGGCCCCGGGACGGGCGACGGTATGTGTGGTCGCATACTGTCGTAAAAACCAGATGGTGCGGTGGGCCCAGCCGCTCACCTGGGTGGAGCCCGATGGGGCAACGCACTCAGAAGAGTCCGGTTGCGTTCCTTTGGAGATCCCGGAGTCCACTTTGTAGCGTCGAGGACGGCCTACGGAGGGGTTATAGTGCGGTAAAAATCTGGCGTCGCTCCCACGGTATCAGGTACCTATTGAAGGTTTCCCCTTGGGAACAAAAAAAAAGGTATACAGTCTATGTAGTAGTGCGTACAGCGTGGCTGAGTAGTGTGGCAACCTATCACCAAGCATCGCCACGCCAACAATCAGTTTAACCTGCGTCTATAGTTGTTTCACATCAAAAATATACACATGAAACTTCGGGTTACGTTGAGAGTAGACCTCCTGTTAGGTTGTTTCGGGAACAAAGGAGACATTGTTCTCCCCTACCCCATTTCAATTACAGTTCATATAATTGTATTAGAAATTTCGCTAATTGTCTTATGTACTTAGCGTAATTATTATTTAATAATAATAATCTGTAGGAGAAATAACGCTTTTCACACTCATAGCCCCACACTAGGATATTTTCATGTGTCGTGGGTGCCATGGATACACACAAAGACGAATATACAAACACCCAGACCCAGAACAGAACGCTTCATTCAAATGTCTGCCTGGCCGAGGATCGAACCCGAAACCCATTGCGTGTCAGACCGGTAAAGCTCCGCCAAAGGTCGTCAAAGGTATGCTATAGAAACATTTTTTTATCATATTGAAGTGGAAAACAAGCATGCAGTCCACCTGATGGTAAGTGGTGACTGCCGCCCATGGACATCTGTAAGTAACTTCATATAGAACAGGGGTTCTATCTGATGTCAATTACAGACTAGTTGTTATTCCCAAGGACTAAGTCGGACACCTCATATGAAAATGGCTGATGGGTAGATGATATTTTCCAACAAAATAAAATTAAATGAATAAACAAATAAATATCTAACTTGTAAGATTTCGTCGAGCAGTTTCGAAGGACGTAATAAAAACATCACAAACATAATATAAAGATAGAGGCGAAAAATAATTATATAGCTCATCCTTGCAGACGGACGAAAATGATGAACATCTCACTTAGGGTTGACGTCCCTATTTTATAATAAAGTTTTATATTTTTTTCAGGTACATATTTACAGTAGGTAGTAGTAGTAGTAGGTAGGTAGAACGAGTGTGGTTCGACCGAAGAAGTACCAGAACTACACCTGTTTCTAGCGTGAAGCAGTTCTTGCGTCAGTGGAAAGCCATGGTTGCCGGCACTTTTGTATGGGGCGACCATCTTAGTCTTAGTGAGTAGCAACGCATCCGTGACTTCAGATAGAACCCCTGTTCTGTATGAAGTACCTTATAGATGTACATCGGTGGCAGTAACCACATACCAACTGGTGGACTGGGTGCTCGTTCATTACTTTCAAATATTAATAAAATATACTTTAATTTTATCATTGTATTGTATTATTGTACTTTATTTAGATAATTGTATTTTACGAGAGAAAAAGTACGCGAAAATTCTTTATTTAGCATGATGTAAAGGTAAAAAAAGGTCGTAAGCATTTTTGTGTGAAATATACATTATACTTTGATACTGTTTCTATAACAACTTAGGGAAAGGTAAAATATTTAGATTTTAGAGAGACCTTTTTTTCGCTGACACGGATGTAACCTACATTTCCCCTCTTTCCCCCGACTTTTCCTACATTTCCCCCTTTTTAAAAGTTTCCTCATGTCAACAAAATAATTAAAAAATAAATTCTACTTTATTTTGAAATTGGAGTTTTTTCTACCTTTATAGCCAATTAACATAAATTCTAATTACTGAAGAAAAGCTGGCAACCCTTACCTCATTATAAATAGTTGGAACTTATAAAATTTCATTAAAGCCAAGCTAAGTAGTAATGAAATTAGCACTTTTTATTAGTTCAATATTACCAATTAAGTGCATATTATGATTTTAATTTGATTCCTTCAATATTCTACAACTTGCGAATATATTAAAGTAACAAATAAGGGTTGTTCCACACTATCGTTCTGTATGCAATAATATAATTTACCAGGTGGTAGAACGAGTATGGATCGACCGGGGAGGTAGTCCGCCACCCGTTTTTGGCTTAAATCAGTTCTTGCGTTTCGATCAAAATAGACCTCGAGAGTGGCAACGCATCTGTAATTTACTTCAGATATTAGTGATGTAACGAACGTTCGCATTCGCATTCGCGAATATTCGCATTTTTTTTGCCATTCGCATTCGCATTCGTATTCGCAAGCAACGATGCGAACGTTTCCGAATGTATTTGATAAAGTAATGGAAAATTATGTATGAATTGGATGGATATGGAATCATAAAACAAGTAATAATATTTATAATTTTTATTTACTTGTAATATTTCAATTATTATGGAACAGTCTTGAGGTAGGGAACTACATATATTAGAAATACTGTCTCTCTCTCTTGTTCTTATTAGTCTAATTAAAATATAAACAAAATCACAAATAAACAAAAATATAATTTCCATTCTTACTCAAAAAAAATCTAATTCTAAATAGAAACTATGTATTATGTTTTGTGAAAAAAAAACTATTATTATACCTAGATATTACAATTTATTGTTTTAGATTTGTACTTATTTAGCAGATTATAACTACTATTTTTAAATAAAGTTTATATGTTCTTTTGCAGAAAAAAAAAATCAACCAAAATTAAACTTTTTAAATTCTTAATAATTAAATTGAAGTAAAGGAATGTTAAACTTTAGAAATAAAAGTTTTGATGCTCTTTCTCCATGCAGCTTGTTATTTGAAAGTCAACATTCGCGTTCGCGAATGTAATAATTTTGACATTCGTTACATCACTATCAGATATACTTTAGAAATATATTGAAACGCCTCGTATGAGTGTGATTTCCTTATAACACCCTCCAATCAGAATTTAGCTGCGCTTAATGTGTTATGAGGCACAACAAAGACAACAGTGTGCATAGATCCTTATATGTAATGTTCCAATACGAAGATATCATCTGCAAGTATAAATTTTATTGGTTCCCATAATATTGATCCTAATTGAATATACCATCTGCGATACTTGATTCAGTATTATCCTTGTGAGTCCTAGATTGATGATGGTAATTCTACGATTCGACTCCGCCAGCACCATAGGGATGGTGCTTGCGGACCTATTTTTCCCGACTGCGTCAGAAGGAAGGTATCTTTTTATCCGACTGCGGCAGAAGTAGGGTGATGTTTTTGCCCGACTGCGTCAGAAGGAGGGTAATATTTTTTTGAGAAGGGACGACTTTTTTATTATTATGACAATATGATTATCAAATGAAAGCTAGTAGGTAAATAGACCATTACAGAAATTCATACATTATAACACTTTTACGTTAATATGTAGAAATGTTGAAACTCTTAAAAAGCGTTCAATAAATGAATTATTATAAAATCAATATATCCAAATGAACGGGGGAAAAGCCCCCCCCCCCCNNNTTTTTCCCCGTTCTCCCCTTTTTGTATTATCACGACAATTTGTGGATCAGATTATCGTTTGTTGTATGTTACGCAGCCACGACTTCTTTCTCCTTTCGACCTTTCT
>MOOZ01003433.1:27085-46319 GCA_002930495.1 Cecropterus lyciades
TAGATATATTCCTAGATATATCAGTTCAATTGACATCACCTCTTGAGGTGGGGACCTCAAGAGGCAATGTGTGTACGGGAGAGCAGTCCATCCAGTTCCAGAAGCTTGTATAGTTCAAACAGCGATTCCAGTTAGAGCAGTTCGACGGATTCAAACAACTCTTCGCAAGTCACGTCAAGAGCAGTTAGACACAGTTTTCCTGAAATATCAGAAGATTTTCTTCGTCAACTAGCGCCTGTGCAGATGATCCTTCACTTAACTTTTTTTGACCTCCGTGACATCTTCTAACGATGTGCAATTTTTTTCTGAGCTGGTGGCTTCTCCTCCAATACCTACCTTTAACTCATCTGTGCATCCTAACGACGTAGAAAATATCACTGCCCAAAAAAAACAATAAATAGAAACTGTCTGCTATGACACAAAAACCAAATAAAAAAATGAATAAATGTAGGTTTCTTACAAACACAGTACATAGTTCTGAAGCCGGCGCTTAAATAAGGACATGAATTCGTCGTTGTTATCTTGTTAGTTAGAATATCTTGAGCGCCGGTTTCGGGACTATGTACTGTGTATGTAAGAAACCATCATATATATTTAGTTTTTTTTTGTTTTTTGTGGCAAAGAAATCGGTTTCTAAATTTTTTTTCGCGTGACGATACAATTATATTTGTATTCATATAATATCACTATGTTTACCATATAAAAATTTATTTACACAAAAGCATAAACTGAAACATAAATACAAACCTAAATTCAACGTCCAACATAAATGTAAAATTTAGGCCTAAGCCATGATTAACCTTTATAAATTGTATAGAGGTGAATAAAGGTTAAATATGAACTGGGCGCACCTGTTCGCAGGGCGCTACCGCACCCCACTCCTTTAGTTTTTTCGTTTTTTTTTTTATGTTCCAACCTAACCCATCCGATATAAATCACTTCACCTCAACCTAATCCTAAGCCATAAGCCAGAGGCAGAATTCCTGCATCATCAGGGTTGAAGAGTTGAAGGTCCAATTTGACGACTCATGTCTCTGCTTAGCAATTTATTATACACCTGTAAGTACCCAAAGGCCAACATTTATAGTCTAGGCCTACAGTACCCCTTGGTTATCAGGATTGAGGAGTTGAAAGCCAATTTTTCACCGCAGTCTCTGCTTATCAATCTCATATAACATATCCGTCCATTCGTATCAGGTGTGAGGAGTTGAAGGTCAACATATTCATCTTATACTTATGCATAGTAATCATACTGCATATACGTAAGCACCCAATGGCCAACTTCTATGGTCTAGGTTCGAAGTATCCCTGAATCATCAGAATTGATAAGTTCAAGGTCAAATTTTTCATAGTGTGTCTCTGCTCAATAATCTTATCATATATTTGTAAGTTCCAAATGGCTAACTTCTATAGTTTTGGCTAGCAGTACCATTACATCATCAGGATCGAGAGTAGAAAGTCATATTTTTCATTATATCATTTCATCCCTTTCAAACCTTCAAAAGGTACACCGAGGCCTTGCGACTACAGGGAGGGGGGGGGCAGCGCCGGGGGACGTTATGTACGTCTGCCCCGGCGGCTCCTTCACCGAGGAGGATCTGCGCGCTCCCGTGCTCTTTCAGCGCCCTCCTTCGCGAACATGACAGTGTCGCAGAATAAGGTCACCGCGTCCCAGGCGTCCCTGGAGCGCACAACTGCGACGACGGCCGCCGGAGACAAGTCGTTCCCGATCTTGTTGACTAGATTCCGCCGTTCGGACTCTCACGAAAGGCAGTAATCGAGAGTGTGCTGCGCGGAGTCCTGGTCGTGTTCCCAGTGGTGACACACTGCAGAACTTTCTCGGCCTATGCGGTTCAGATACTCACCGAAGCAGCCATGTCCGGTGAGTATCTGAGTCAGCCGGTAGGTGACGCGACCTCCATTCCTCATCCAGGCTCAGTAGCTGGGAAGCAGCAGTTCTGCCCCAAGGCCTTATCAGCCTGTCGAGGAAGAGCTCCGCTTTGAAAGCGGCAAGCTTTCAATCGATTAGCTTGCGAACGTCTCCATCGATGCTTCGTCGGTACTTCGAGGCTCCAACGCAGCACTGACGGAGTCTCGGGCCCCCGACGCAGGTCGTCCCTGTTTTTTAGGCCGGACCCGAGACAGCTCCCCCGTCAGGGACTCCACTTTGCGGATAAGTTCAGAGAGCAGGGACGTTGTCGCTTCAGTTGTGTGACCCTAGCCCGCTGCACGACCTTTGAGCGCGTCGTCGCCACAGGAACGCTCGGGTCCAGAAGCCCCTCGTCGTCCCTTGCCGGTAGCGGCTTGGCGGACTTCTTCGCCGGCCGTTCATCGCTGCTTCCCATGGCGAAGGTAGCCTTTTTTGAGGCCACTGAAATGGCCTTGGACAGTCTCGGGACTGACACCGCTTACATGAGGGAGCAGTCCGACTCCGTATCAGGTGAGGCAGCAGATGCGACCTCTCGTCTTACTCTGCTCCTCGTCACTCATCCCTGGACCTGTGTTGCCTCTCCCTTGGGCTCCTCCTCTATAGTTTTATTGGGGTTTTTGGATACATTCATTTTTGATCCCACGAGTATGGAAGTAAATGTCGGTCCATTCTGGCAGGGACTCCATGCCCGAATAAGCCTAATCGTGACCCGTCACCAGGGTCAGCAGGTACTATTGACGGGGGTCACACTAACGAGTGACCTACCCGTCAGTTTTTTTCCTCGTGGTCCAGCCGGTTAAAGCAAGACCCTCGGTCCACACCCGAGGGCGCGAGATATGATCCACGACACCTGGGATGGGATTACAATTTGATGTGACGGTGGCTGGAATTGCCTGCCCGATGGTCGGTGAGTACACGTCGAACCCGCCCTTGCCCCGTTCACAGTGTCCTCTGATAAAATAAAGCACACGTGGAGAAACGCCTGCTCGCCAGGTTATCCACCATCGCTCAGTAACTGGTTGATGTATCAAGTAGTTACTAAGTGATGCCCAGAGTGTATCGCGAGGAAGTTACTCGGCCTAGCACTCCATATAATTTCATCCTAGATACGAAATATTCATTTCAAGTTTCATAAGAATCGGATCGGTAGAAGCTAAATTATTCGTCCGTTTGTAGCGCACATATTTAATGAAAATTTAAGACTTATATGGTTTTCTCATGGATGTCATTATTAAAACTGGACCACCTTATATTAGGAACACACGGCAAGTACCAGCTTTCAAATGAAAAAATAATTGTCAAAATCGGTTCACCCAGTCGAAAATGCCGAAGTAACAAACACGAAAAAAAGCAGTCGAATTGAGAACCATATGCAATAAAGGGCATACGCAGAACAAAGGAAACAATGTACACTCCCTCATTGAGAGAGGGTTTCAAAAAGAGCTGAAGTCTGAACCTATATTTATTTACCCCAAATCACTACATTCAAATGATGTAAACTTTAAGAAACATGGAAAACCTTGTAAATATATGAAGATAATTGTTAAAAATAGTATATGATAATTTTTTATGACATTAAAGCTCTGGATAATTCCATTAACAATAATTTCACTGAAAACGTAACAGATAAATTAAGAGTTAAAAGTATTTTGAAAATAGAATTAAAAAAAATTCTTTCAAAACATGTTTTATTTTAATAACTATGTTTCATTATTACTAAATGTTTACAATATTTATCTTTTATTAGTTTAGTTATTTAGTGTTGTGATTCCATTCTACAACGTGAAATGTGTCGTTCTTCTATTAATTCAGTGTTATTGTTTTCATATAAAACCAATTAATAAAAATATATTTCTTATACTTTTCGAAAATATTTTTATTAAGACATTTGTGTAATTGTTTTAGAAAAATGTTATACCATGTGAAGAATTATTTTGTTTTGTGTCATTATTTCAGAAAATTATGAGACCAAATCAGCATCATAACAAGTTGAGTTCCTATGAATGATGATATTGAGATACTACATTTGTCATGAGTCGAAGTTAAAGCAGTTTTGTATTATTTAAATATGGTTTTCAAGGCGTATAATGGGCTTTTAATTGTTATATATTTTTATATTTATGATTCATTCATTAAAACAATATTGATACAAAAACATTGTACAATTTTGAATTGGTTCTCCTGTAAAATTATGTATTATGTCATTATTCAATCGAAGCAGCGACATAAGTTGCCAACCCATAACTGCCCCACAGGTGGGCACAGATCCCCTCTCAGATTGAGAAGTCTAAATACTTTTAGGTCGTTAAAACAAATGATAATTTGTAAAACCCACATAACTTCCAAATATCAGAGATACCTTACTGACATATAAAAGTTGGACTTCCTGATTGTATAATATAATGGTTATATATTATAGCTGTAGCGTACATTTTCAATTGTGAACTTATCATCGTGACTATAAATCTACGAAGTAAGCCGGTTTCGAAATGATTATGTACATACAACAAAAGAACGCCATCTATTGATCATCTTATGACAACGAGAATATAGTCTGACAACCAAGTTAGACAGAAATGACGGACAGTCTGCAATGACATCAGCCGCCTCAGATAACAAATTATTTATACAAATCTGTGGTCAGATGTCACTACATAGTCCTCCGACCATGTTACTGATTAATGAAACTTGTAAAAATAAGAGCATATTTATATTATTATTTATTTTATATATTACGCTGCTTGGTACTAAAAGATAAAAATGATCTGCAGACGAATTTGCTAGATTTATGGGATAATAATCATAGATTCGACACGACCCGATTAAAGTAAAATTAGCTGTACAAATACATATTATTTTAACAGTAATGCATTTGTATAACATGTTTTGATAAATATTGTTATTTGTCTCTTGCTCCTTATTTTGTATGAGGAAATTAAACATTATACAGTAATTTTACTTTATGTGCTCTTTGAAACAGAGTATTTATTTTAAATATTTAACAACTGACGTAATCGTCGGCCCATTGGTCGCAGTCTAGGCATAGACATTATTATGAATTGCAAACATTACATAGGCTACATAACTGTTTTGTTGTTAAAATTGGAAATTTTTATATTTTGTGGCTGATAATAAAATAATTTTGTCAATTTGACTTGACGTACAAAAATTGGTGACATTTGATGACGTCAGAAATAATGTGTACATTGCAAGAAGATTGTGTTTGCTCGTTTGGTTGACGTTAACGTAAATATTTGGACTTGGCTAGTTTATAACACAATATTTTTATTTTTTATACACGTGTAAGAAGAACTTGAAGCCATTATGAGTTTACACAAAGCAAGGTACCGCCAATTAATTCGAACATAGAAATAAATAGCATAATCAACTTTGTTTATTGTATAAAGTAGGAGACTAGAAAACTAAAATCCGCCCTAATTATGCAGTTATTTAGATCACGAATAGTAAATACGTACCTTTATTACCAGTACCAGTACCATTTATACATAAACATGTCAAACAACTTTATCCATTATATTTTCACAAATGTTAAATGTTATAGTGTAATAATAAAGTGGCAGCCCACGGGGGCCCATTGATGGGGCTGCTTAATACACTACCATAAAATATAAAAGCATCCTCGTAAACACAACTTTTTCTATCAATTTTGAAGTTTATATTAGACTGGTGAAGCCAAAAAAAATCCAGCATCTATCCATTCATCAGCCCTTGAAAGTCCATTGCATAGACCTCTCCTAATCTGCGCCACACCAACTGCTCCTGAGCCACTTGAAACCAGTCACCCACCGTTGTGGGTCCACGAGTAATTAACTCCACATATAGGCAATTACTGTGAATAAATAATGCTGTTGGAAACAAGCCACCCTTATATTAATGAGGCCTTTGTTGAGAAGTGGACTTACATAAAAAGTAAACGAATATGATGTTGTTTCGAAATGATTGTGTTTCATCTAAGGTTGTATGTAACAATAGTCATAGATCACAGTATTGAGACTGACTTTTAAATAAAAAAGTGTGTGTGTGCAACTTAATAATAATAAAGAAAATATCAGTCTCCCAGACCTTGAAACATACCATAATTTAAGGCAAATTAGACAACACTATATTTCTGAGTGTAAGAGTATTAAGATGTATTCTTTTACAAAACCTATTAAGTAATCACTGTAGGTCATAATTGGACACCTATTTCAAATTTACCAAACTAGAGCTCTGATACAAAACTACAAATTAAAATGGTTAGCATGATTCAGAAAAGGGGCAGTACCTTCTAGTTAAAGGTCCAACAACTGCTTTCATATCACAATTTCGTTCATCTTAAACTGTGAACATACTTAACTGTTTGTCTCTCATTTTACAGGATAAAAGCTTTTGAAGATGTTCTTGAACAAGATGTAGTTGATATTGGATTGTTACAGAAATTAGCTTTTAATGGTAAGATATTATAGCATGAATTATTGAACATTTAAGTTACATTCATGTTTTAATTAAATTGAATTCAGAATGAGAAAGAATGTAAAAGATGGTAGAGCAAAGGATCAACTGATGTACCATCACCACAAGGATTTCTAAAACAGGTGTGAAAAGTGTGTGAAAAGGTGTGAATACCTATTTACACACAAGGAGACCATCTTTCCCCTTAGAATTGACAACACATCTATGAACGGCTTTAGATAGAATCTTCCATATGAAGTTGGTTACATGTCCATGGGCAACAATGAGTGCTTACAGTCAAATTTATTCATCTACAGGAATTCCGGATGACAAAGGTTTACGCTCCCTAGTATGGAAGATCTTATTACATTACATACCACATGTTAAATCTGTCCGAGAATCAACACTTATTAAGAAAAGACAGTTATATAAACAATTAATTGGTAAGTTATTTCTAATGTTGTTTATCTGTGGGCCAAAAGTTTGTGCATTAATTCTAAGCAAGGAAAAAACCGCATCTAAAATTAATAACTTGTTTTGAAAAATACACATCTGACATTGTTGTCATTATGTGCTTTACAGTGTCAGTAATGTAAATAACAAATGTTTTATTTCCTTCGATTTAATATATTTGTAACACAAGCTATAATTATGCATAGATATTATTGTTCAGCACTCTTTTTGTGCATAAACTTTAACTATGCTATATCTAATGCTTTCTTATTAGCATGCAGTATTCATAAAGGGATTTTAAGACTTTGTCCCATTTATTTTAATATATACTTTAACAATATGTTATCTATTTTAGATGAAATCATAGTTTCACCGGGCGGCCCTGCAGATCATCCCTTGAACATAAGTCCAGACAGTTCTTGGAGCACATATTTTAAAGACAATGAAGTTCTGTTACAAATTGATAAAGATGTGCGTCGTCTTTGTCCAGACATATCTTTTTTCCAATCTGCTACTGAATTTCCCTGTCCTGAAGTAAGTTATAAATCATCCTTAATTATTACAGTATATTTAAGCAGAATGGTAATTGATTCAAATTTATACAACACAAATTTTTGTTATGTGTCTGTCTACATTGTACAAATTAAGCAACACTTTGTGAAGAATATAAAGTTTGGATAAGAATTATTGATTACAAAGAGTAGTAAATCTATTTTGATTTAGAAAATTAATTATATTGTTATAACGTTAAGAAATGTTAAACATGTTATATTAAAAATGTATTAAACGTATTATATTAAAAATAATTAAAAACAGCCACATAAATGTAAATATTTTTATAAATTATGTTTTGTCAATCTTACAGATTGTTAACAGCAATGGAGTGAAGCGCTTACATAAGAGGGTAGAGCAGTCAGTTTTAAAGTATTCCACATTAGAGAGACGAGGCCTCGGTGTAGCTAAGGTATGAATGTTCAATATTTCAGACTAGCCAAAATACTAAAACAAACAAACAAGTTCGAAAATAATAATGTATTACAGCTCAGCAACGAGATACGTCGCTCGGACAGCCTCTCGTGCGGGGACTACGCCCCACTCAACGAGGGCTGCGAAGCCCACTGGGAGGTGGTGGAACGCATGCTGTTCCTGTACGCTAAGCTCAACCCTGGCCAGGGGTATGTGCAAGGCATGAACGAGATCATCGGACCCATCTACCACACCTTCGCTATCGATGCCAACAAGGAATTTCGACGTGAGCATATATTTTTTATTCCGTACTAATGTTACGAAGTGGTTTTTACGACCGAAACTATTTTTTTTTCTTTTAATATTTAACAGTGTACTATTATTTAAGTTGAATTCAACGCGCCCTGATATGATATGACTGATCTATCCGAAAACTACTGATCCAATTTGGTACCCATATAGTTTATGACCTGGGTATTAATACATAGGGTACTTGTCGTGGCAAATCACCTAAGCGAGCGGAGCCGTTAGTAAAAGCTGGAATCTTATAATAATTTTAAGTAAAAATATCATATTGTGTCAAAATACATAGACAACCATATTTATAGTAGGTATTATGTTTAAAAAATGCACTTATTGTATTAGTTTTTAACTGAGTGCGTCCCTCTAATAAATTATTACTACCCAACTGCCAATTTTAGATTTAGCAGTCATGTTTTCACAATAATTTTTTACTCATGTGTTATATTTTGTCATTATAATACCAACAGAACACGCCGAAGCGGACTGTTTCTTCTGCTTCACGAACCTGATGTCAGAAATCCGGGACTTCTTTATCCGCACCCTGGACGAGACGGAGAGTGGTATCAACTACATGATGACCAAGCTTTGCGACTGCGTCAAGAAGCATGACCGGGAGGTGTGGGAACAACTCGAGAGGCAAGAACTCCGGCCTCAGTATTACAGCTTTAGGTATGGCTTTTCTTATAATATAGAAGTAGCAAATGAGCAATCCACGTGATGAGCATCCATGGATGTAATGTATCCCTGATAAGATGAGGTTAGCCACAAATACATTACTGCCCCTGAGGACTAAGTTGGAACATGGATAAGTGTATCTCCCTTACCACACCCTTCAGATCAGAACACAACGGCGCATAACACTGCTGTTATTAGGCAGAAATAGGCGTGGCAGTGGTGCCTCCGGAGTCGAACCACAAAGAGTTCTACCACCTTTTTTGATATCCCGGACTTTATAACGTTAACGGAGAATTATTATTAAAAAATATAGCACCTATAGAACACAGTAATCGAAATTTTTGTGAAATTGACTTTTTGCAGTAATTGTATTAGGAGATTGCTATCTACACATTGGTAGAAGAAAAACGTGTTTTAAATTCGAATTTCATCAAAACTAAACATTGAATATAGTGAATGCGCTATATTGGGAATCATTGTTCCGTGATTAAGTGATCATTGTTACTTAAATGCAGTAAACCTCGTTTATATTAAAATAAAACGCAGCATGTACCTCACGTACAAAAAGTATATCCGGTTATATTCATATCAGATATATTTTTAATTCCATTATCAATAGCAAATACGTTTTTCTCTAAACTATCAATTTGCAATTACTGCATTTTCCATTACGACGAGAGAATAAATATTAAGTACATCACATTGCAGATGGTTGACGTTGCTGCTGTCTCAAGAGTTTTCCCTGCCTGATATTGAAAGAATTTGGGATTCCCTGTTTGCTGATTCAAGGAGATTTGACTTCCTGATATACATCTGTTGTGCCATGATATTGTAAGTAAATTCAAAAGAAGTGAATTTACATTGATTCGTAGAAATAATTACTACATAATTTTAACAAATATTTCAAAAGAGTAATCATATGTGATAAAATATAAGAACCGTGTTAAAATGAGAATTCAAAAAAGATACTATTGCATGATATCATGATGTTCTTTTTCTCGCGAGCGTTTGGCACGAGTGAAATCTATAGTATCTATAAAATGATTATATACAAGTGAACACGCATGTGGGCAGAACACGCGACAGGAAAAACTCCGTATATATTATCTATTTTCTTAAAAAAACATAAGATAGCCCTGTCCAGAATTCTATACTTAAGATTATCTTGACTAAACAGACATTTTTACTTACACGGTTTTCTTTTTCCAGGTTAGTAAGAGATAACATCCTCAATGGAGACTTCGCTTCCAATGTAAAACTTCTTCAAAACTTTCCTCCAATGGACGTCTCTCTAATATTGAATAAGGCTGTTGAAATATCTAGCTCGACTCCGTAATAAAATATACTGACCGATTTTTATTATCACTTACAATTTAATACATTGAGAATTGTGTATTTTTACGCAACTATATACATACTATTAAGGAACTTTTATAATAACTATATTATACATACATAATTGTACCTCATAAGTGAAATAAACTGTCTTCAATTATATTATCTAAGAATAATGTAGATACATTCCGAATTGTTCTAAAAGAACTAGAAATGACAATATTTACGTTTATGTATTTGTATATTCAGTTTTACTTGAAATTTAAAATTAACACGTGTACTTTCGTACATAGTGAATAATAGTGCTAAATAATGTTTAATTATTATTAAAAGATATTATGTAAATTTCAAGTGGCATAGTTTGTAACGGATTGCCTTTTAGGAAGGCGGAATACATCACTTTTTGTGTTCTATAAATCGTTTGTATTGTACAGCCGGCACTTTTAAAGAGAAACCACAAAAATCTGTTTCTTTTAAAGGATCTGTTATGTCGACATAATACGTATATTCCGCCTCGGGTTACTAAGCTGCTATTGATGATGCTCAGCCTTACATACATATAAAAATAATTGAAGTACCAGGAAATCAAATATTCTACAAATACTATAAAACAGAAAAATTACAAATGAACAGCATTATTATAATTTATGGTTTTGCCTCTGATTACTTTAATGTCGGTGCAGATCTTTAACAAAACTCTTTGTTTTAAAATCCCATTTACTTTATAAATAACATAGTTTTAAGTTATTTGGTATACAACGGCGAATACATTTTTAAATTGTAGTTTTCGTATTCATTTTCCTCTTTTTCAAAAAAAAAGTAAATATAATCTAGACGTGGTTATATACAATGTAAATAGATTTTATGCTTATGTTACTGTGGTAATTATATGAAAATAGACAAAACGTCGAGTGAATCTTATAATTTTTTTTTGTTTTCATCTTACTGAACCCTGAAAATGAATATAATACGTCATTATAAATACTTAAATTTTGTTCTGTAAATTTATTACCCCCTTGATACTTTCATTTTTCCTATAGTTTTTTACTGTAAGGTCTTTCCCTATGTTATTGACAGTATACAAACTTACTGCAAGTATTCTAAATTGTTCATGACTAGTTAACAGTGACTCTGAAAGCATAATAAATAAAAAAGTAAATTATAGATTTGTCCATTACATTTACGTTTACATCAATTTCGGTTCACTGTCTGTTTACTTACAGACAACTCTTAAGTCCACTCTTACTAAATAGTAGTTTATCCATAAGCCTAATTGATACATCTTCGGCTGATCTAGTTCATTCAAAATTAATTGAATCTTCAATTATTAGACAGACATCATCTCGCTGGGGGATCCGCGATTTTCCCGAACACTTGTTGTTCGGAAAGCAGCTACCCACTTCCACCTTGCGACGTTGTTATTCATTTTAGAATAGGTGGTGCAATAGTGCACCAATTGTTACACTATAACTTCTAGGAAAATCTATGGAATTTATCTTGTGTATGATTCTATTGCAATATGGCTGGAGGATAATTATACAAAAAAGTGATACCTACCTACTTAGTACAGAGAATAGTAGATTTAAAATCGTAAAATTGAAACAACAGGAGAAGTAAGTACATATAGGTGCTTCATAATACAAACAATTATTGATTTTAATACTTAAGCTAATATAAATTTGTAATTGACAATACATACTTATTAAATATAAATATTACTTTACAATTGTTTTTTATTGTCTTCTTAAAGAACTTTTATAACAAAACGTCTACATTTTTCTGATCAAAGATACATTAACCAAGATAATTTTGAATATTCCAAGCTGAGTATCAATATTATTTGATATAAAAAATAATATAAATAATATTTTTAAAGACAAGCTTTTATTTTAGTGCACTGAAAAGAAAAAAACTTTGTCGTCGTCACACTCATCATATATTGGGTAGGTTGTATTGTATTGTATTGTGTTCTCCATCTTAAGCCTCTTCATTTGATACCTTTATTGGGTGGGTTGTACAAAAATATGTAATCTTCAAATTTTTTTGATGGTAGTCATCTTGGATTTTAATTTTTTTTTCGTAGTGTATTGTATTCTCCATATTTTTTTCATTTGATACAAAAAAAAAAAGAAATAATACGCCATTTTGTTGCAACGGCCATTTTGGATTAACAATAATATTGACTATATATAATTGCATTGTTATCAGGACTAAAGATGTATTCCAAATGACAACTTAAACAAACACTGATAAATGAATTAAATTTAGCTTGCAAGATTTGACCTAAACATACATACAAAAATTGCAAGTAAAATACAAGCTTTTCGATAGAGCACTCAAATCGCACCCAGATAGACTTATTTATCACTTCTAGATATGCCTGTCCCTTAATATTCAGTATCTCTGAAGCAAGCTATAGGGATGTTTGCTCATTATTCGAAATGGGTATCAGATTCTTCTAACAAGTTCCATCCTCTTGTCATCATCGAACAAATACTTGGCGATGAAAACTTTAGCTGTTTGAATCTTTTAAGAAATTATTCTTCTTTTATTAAGTGTTGACTGTTGACCTAACATAGTATGTATGGACATAGGGGAACTTAACTATCTTTGACAGCAGTGCCAGCCCGAGGAAAGTTTTAGGATGGAGCAAGATTCCAATATGACGCCCCCATGAAATTTAAACAATCTTTGACACTTGTCCTTGCAATTTGACTAAAAAAAAGGTCACCAAACCTAAATATTCTGCCGCTCCCTAAATATGCCGCTTGGGGACCCAAGCCTGAAAAAGTTTTCTATAGGAAAATTTTAGTAGCTCCAAAAACGTGGAGCTTTTTAGGTCTTTGCGTCTGGAGCGATTGCTCTGAGAACTAGGTATTTACTTATTAGGTACTGGAAAACGGTACCTTAAGCTAAGCACAAGACCTCTCCTTTGTACTGCGATGAACCCAACTCTCCGCGAACGCATATTTTTAATATATTTAATATATATAATATGGAAATTGTAACTGGGAATCTTTATAAAAAAAAATTGTTTCATTTATAATCTATTTCAGCATTAGAACTGAGTTATGTAAATTAAACTCAAAACCATGTTATGAAATATTTATGTATATTTGTAATATTATCAAATAAATTTAATAGTGATCTGTGGAGAGCAGAAATGGACGTCAACAAATAACACACACTATGAAGAAGTCGCCTATACTATAAATTTTATACAATACTATTAAAGCAATAAATATCGTAACATAAATTAGGACAACATTAGTGTGTTCCAATCGCAAAAATTAGTAATTCACCTTAGAGTACAAGCATTATTTAAATTAAATATGTTAGAGGGCCAGACTTAAGCCCATATCCCTGTAAG
This sequence comes from Cecropterus lyciades, assembly GCA_002930495.1. Taxonomy (NCBI): domain Eukaryota; kingdom Metazoa; phylum Arthropoda; class Insecta; order Lepidoptera; family Hesperiidae; genus Cecropterus; species Cecropterus lyciades. Next base: position 40,570 of record MOOZ01003433.1, read on the forward strand.
CCCATCCATGTAATAATAAAATCCTCAACCATATTAGGTCTTACATCAACGTTAGAACAAAAATCACAGACATGTGAAGAATAGGTACGCCTTATTATTTTAAATAGTAAAACAAATTGCACATAAATCTTAAGGTACAATAGTATTTTCAAACCCAACACAATTTTTTCCATTAAAAATGTAAAGTTATATATTTAAAATAATATCTATTTACTCCAAATTACTTTATATTCCATTTGGGATGAGCTTTTCAAATTGTGTTGTGGTTGAATACATTAAAAGAAAAAAAAATACTATATTATGATACAAAAATCTCGAAAGGCGTAGGAATGTTACTAATGAAATTTTATGTCCTTAAGCTTCCTGTACTCATGTAATTTTATGTCCTTAGAACGTACTTATCTTGTTTCCTCAAATCATACATTTATGTTTTTACCCATACACTGCAATGCACACTCCATGTATTTGTTTATATTTTCGGCCATTCCTTGCAATATACTTCGAAATGATGGGCAAAAACATAAACAATTATTGTTTTAAGGAAAATTAATAACCTCGTACTAAGAGCACTGGCCATAAAATTGATGTTGACAATAAATGTTAAGGACATATTTCTTTTGTTTGGCTTTTTTTTTTGTAATTTACCTATTAATAAGTTTTATTAAAGGAGATTTATGATTGTGGTTGAATTATAGTGGACAAATTACTCGTACATTATATGGGCAAAGACAAAATAGTTCAGTGCGTTTTTTTCTATTTTGTTCGACGAATGCCATTTTTAAGTAGCTTTATCAATTTTAAAATTCCATAAATTTGGTTTTGGTCTAACTTCGACCACTAGGCGAATAGTGGTATATATAGAATAGTGAAGTTAAGTAATATTAACATACAGGTTTCACAATACGCTCACAACGTTTTTATTGATAATTACATATTTTTAATATGAGTTAATTATTAAAATTCAACTTTCATAAATATAGCTTAGCGATTTCTACAAAAACTAAAATATTTGTCAGTTATTATGCAAAGTTGCAAACGTCTAACGGTTAATATAGTTTAATTTATTAATAATAATATTTACTACGACGCACGTTGAGCTCATTAAAAATATTGCGTAAAAAAGTATTGTGTAAAATAGATATTAAACAGAGAACGATGCGTCATCATTACGCAAATATATAATAAACAATGATGAAGTTCGTACGTACGTAAAAATAATAAAACTTAAATGATGCACAAAAACACATACATTGAATGCCAAACTACAATATAACATTGAATCGTATTATTCCGGAAATTCCCTACATTATTATTATTATTTAAAATGTTTTTTTTTTAATTTTCGCTTGGCACCATTAAGCTTAACTTTATTAATTAGCGGCCATCTTTTTAATTCCGCTACATGGAAGTAATTATAATTTCGAATTGAGAGGGAACTGAAGACATCATTCCACATTAAAATACTATTTTGTCGATGGTACTATGACTTACGTCATTGTAATTCTAAAACTAAGATTTAATAAGATTATTAAAATCTTTGGCAATTCACACAAACGTCTTTCTATTATAATATGCGGTCTCTATTTATCTAATACCCCCATACACTTAAAATAATTAGTATGTGTAATAAATCGCTTTTTGCAGGGTAACTGTGGAGAATTCTGTTGACTTATATACGCTACTATGTTGCATGTATTATAATATATTTTACGTGATTATTTTATTTGTGTATAATGGAGATAGTCTCAAATAGTACAAGCGACGTCAACGCAGTATTGGCTTATTATAATGACTAAAATCGTCAAATTAAAAACTTAATAGCATTTATTATAAATTTTTATCAAAGTTAAGATTTTAGGATGAACAAGGACACTCATAAAAATCTTTTATGACATTTATTATTCTTTTATATAAATATGTATAATTAATTTAGTTATAATATAATTTAATGATCCTTCACAACACATCAACATTTACATATAAAAATGGAATCTACAATTAAGACTTAAAACGAATAACCGAAATAATTGTGATTGTAATGCATAAATTAAAAAGAAATTGTCAATACGTTTACTTATACTTATATATACTCATTGTTCAGCTGTACTCGGGAAGATGTTAAAAATGTGCTATTTATTTATTTATATGCTTTGCATTAGTTTGGTAAATTCATAAAAACCCATAGCAGGCAGTTTCTCGTTATTAACAAATTGACAATAAATATTAGACGTATAAGAAATTAGACTAAAGAAAGCCTCATGCATCAAGATTCTGAACGTAATCTCATGTATTTTAATTACAGCAGTCTTATTTGTAAATAGATTATTGTTGCACTGGGTACTTAACGTTCGCCCATAGCGTGTGAGGGGGGTTTAGACCGTAGCCCACCGCGCTGGCCTAGTATAAATTGGTGAACTTCATACACCTTTAAGAACTTTTTAGAGAATGCTGAGGCGTAAGTTTCACTGACATTTTCACGAAATTTAATTCACTGTTAATTATTTCTTACCCTCATATCGACTTCTTTGGGACTCTGTTAAATAATAAAATAGCTATTTGTAACGTACATATATACGCCGATTGAGAGTACGAGTTTTACCCACTAGGTTTATACTGCTTCTGCACATCAATTACAATAGAATAGTTACGGTGACCCTTGCGGTAATAACGCAAGTCTACTTGCTATAGATTATTAAATGACAATATTATGAAAAAGTACTAGCTGCTGAGACTAGGCGTATAATAAATTCACAACACATTATAAGTCGTTTACATAACACGCTGGCCAACTAAAAGTTACTAAATAAACTCCAGAAGCAAGTTTTATACAGATATATATTTGTAAGCCCGTATTTTACTTTGAATGTCAACTCACCCATGAAATTAAGCCGCTCTGGTCATATACAATTTAGGTTGCTGTTTAATATTTCATGTGGGAGTTAAGTTGATTATGCCCTCTTTTATATGATTTATCGACAAAAGAAGAAACTACTTCTATTACTTCTTTAAAAAACGTCAGACAAATGCCCGGCTTGCCTCCTTCCTTCACTCTCTTCCAGATTGGAATATCTTTATTTTTTATAAATTTCTACTTATATTCATACCTAATAATTATACGGATTCCCAGTTTTGTGGATAACAGCGACACACGAAGAAACCCCAAGACATCAGAAATTAATTTCAATACTTGGATGTCTACTTGGCCGGGTATCGGAACCGTGTTCCTTATAAACTGGTCTCATTTATCGGACAAATATTTTAGGGTCCATTTCCCCTGAGTATTAACGACCAAATACCACAGCTCGTTTAATTTGCTTTTTTATTTAAATACGCTGTTTACATTAAAATGATTTTTAAAATAGGTAATTAGTTAATCATAAACAGATAAAAACACTTTAGGTCTTTCTAATCAGAATTTAAATGTATTATATAAATTACACTTAAGAGTTATAAGTTTTTTTATTTGCATGTTTGTTGTTACCTGTTGTCGTTGGACTGTACCTACTGTACCTGTACCTGGGATACAGAGGAATACACGTAATAACTTATTACTTTTATTGAGTAAAAATAATGGCGAAGTTTATGTTTGGATTGATTTAATTGTGCGCAAAGTAGTAGATAATAGCTGAAATACTAATTAATAAATCGTTCAAATCTTTTAAAACTTTTTGTCATACTGGATTACCCGCCTGAAAATGTTTTATAATTTCTTAGGGTAAGTAGTATTTACTTAGATGTTAGTTAATTACACACGTAATTATCAGTATATATTAAGACATCGACGAACGAATTATCGACCTTGAAAAAGTTAAGTGTTGCATCAAAGAGGGATCTCTTTGGTGTAGGTATTTATTTTTGGATTCACTATGCCGGGCGCTGGAGGCACACAAGTTATCGAGAGTCGGGCGGTTAAAGGGTTAAGAGTAGAAAATAGTTTAGAAGAATCGTTGTTTAAGTTGCTTTAAATTAAACGACAAACGATGACAAGCATGTCTTGCATTGGGAGTTTATTTGGTAACTTTATCTATTATCATATTTGAGGGGTTTCGTTTTCATTGTCTGTGTTAACATTCCATATTCGTCATTTCCGGCTTGGACTAGATAGCATATTCTAAACGATATAATAAATATTCCATTTATTTAGTGAATGTTATTACAAATATATAAAAATCACTCGGTGTCATTTCAACTTTACATTCATAATCGCGTTAGGCGAACTTTGAAACTTATCAAGTATTTACAACTGTACATTTGCAATATGCCCATAAGAATATGTTTAATTTGAAAAATACAAATTAATGATTTCACTTAAGGGAGTCGACGTTTGACGCGATGCGCAATAAGTACAGAGTCAGAAATATAGTTTCACAGTCGGTTCAAGGTTTATAAGACACTAGGAAAGTCTATCGTTGCAGTGAGTCGTTCATACGAAGGTCACTGGCTTGTGATTTCATGTTAATTGTCGGCTTCACACCGATACTTGTGATCTGTTAGTCGGTTTTCACGTCCATTCTGGATACCAGAGGGAATCGCACGATGCGCAACTGATTTGCGTAGTCGCACACTATCGCGTCCTTCAGCGGTAGTATTTGCCTTACAAAAATACAGCCATCGCTTTGACCTGCAAGAATCGTTACACACGTTCATAATAACTTTATATATTATTACAAATAGAATTTAACAAAAAACTTGTTTTAATTTTAACTTTTAACAAGAAGTGTATGGATTGAATAAAACAATGGAATACTAAATGGGAAAACTGAATATATTATAAGGTAATTTGATTTTACTATTTATATTTTTTTTATTATTCAACTAATAACGTATAGTCTGAAATAATCAAAATAATAAATGTAAACAAAGTTTTCACAAGAAAACCATTTCAAAACAATAATCTCAATAAAGTGTTCTGTCAAAAATACTAGTCTAAAGTAATAACGATTCAAATTATAACCATATCTTAAACACATGAAATTAATTATTGCATACAGTTTTCGACTTAAATCTGAATATCATTTCAGACTATAAAATATAAGTAGAAAAAATAATAGACCACATTTTTTTATAGTATGGAAATAGCAAACGAGCATGCAGTCCACCTGATGGTAAGACCCTAGGTAAGATAAAAGTCTCACCTAAGGTTAGCCACAGATGCGTTGCTACCCCTGAGGACTAAGGTGGGATGCTTTGGAAAAGTATGTCTCCGTTACCACACCCTTCAGACCAGAATACAACAGCGCATAACACTGCTGTTATTAGGCAGAAATAGGTGAGACGGTGGTGCTTCGTTGTCGAACCACAAAGAGTTCTACATGATATTCTCACCAAACAAAACTCGCCGGATGACATCCCCACTGCTGAGATCGTACGCAGTGAGACCGCTCCGATCGCCCATCACTAGCAACGAGTGCGTTAATGGTAGCATGCGGCTCATGTAGTTTAGACCCTGGTGAAAACAAATGGAATGAAACAAATGGAAACAGTTCGTTAGAAATGAAATGTGTTTATTTTGTATGGGCGTACAGAGGCACTTTTTCAGTTACAATATTTTTTCTACCCACCGGATCGGAATATAACGAGCTCAGAACATCCGGCAAGAAACTCGTTTTTTTATATATTCAGTTGGGAGTTTGTATTTTTTTATAGTCAGTTCATTTGTATATATTATTTCGTTTTTTTTTTTTTAACTTTTTTATACCACCTTGTTTTTAACACAATAAACTAGTCCCAGTATGATCAGTACAAATAAT
>MOOZ01003433.1:46472-58558 GCA_002930495.1 Cecropterus lyciades
GTATTCTTAACGCGAACGGACTATAGTCCCAGTATGATCAGTACAAATAATTTTACAGTTACAAATAATTCTTTATATTGTCCGCGTAGTGAGTCGCAACATTTACTGGATAAGACTTAAGACTCAACATTCTTTATACGTTAGTACGTGGTACAAGTCAACGGCCAAGTCACACACAGTTTTTTTACAGAATGTTTTTGGTGGGATTTCACTTCTTTTTGTAGAAATGTGGGCTTATTGATTTGTTTTATTAGATAGATTTATTTGACACAGTTTTTTTCTTTTTAGGAGTAGTTTTTTTTATTTTATTATCTGTAGATTGTTCACCAAGATGGATTTTTTTCGAACACAAAACACGTACTATATGTATGGAGTTGAGCATGTGTCCTTGGAATCGGTCCCAGATGCACAATCGTTCGTCGGAGCCCGCCGACACCACGTACGAGGCCGTGTACGTGAGCGACGTCACCGCTCCGTCGTGCGCTTGCATGCTATACAGGCACGCTCCTGAAAATTAAACAATTTTTTACTATCTTATGGCTAAAGAGATTGTACGTGGTTAGAAGGGTTGTAGAACAATTCAGGGGTCGACTCCGGAGACACCGTTGCACATACTTATGACAAATGACAACAGTATTAAGCTGCCGTCTTGGTTTAATGAACTATAGTAGGAGAGAAGGATTTTTAGAGGAATTCCAACTTAATCAAGCAGAGTTGCAGTTTAAATAAGATATGTTTTAATGATTTTTAGGGTAGATTTTCAATTTAGTCCATAGGTGCAGTAAGGTTTAAGTATCTTCCACCTCACATAGGAATTTCGTCCTATTTTGTGAACGATAACACATGTGAAAAAGTAATAAAAGTCCGGTAGTTTGACGTAACTTCGCACATTCACACAGACTCTAATACGTCGTTGGGTAATTGCGAATTAATAGACTATACACACCATTCAGACCTTTTTGAAAATAACTCTCAGGCGTGGGAGTTTTCTCACGATGTTGTCCTGCACCTTCAGCTGACCTGAGCCTGATAAAAATACTGAGAATTTTTTTTAAGAACTCGCAGACGTTTTTCCTTCATTGTGAAGCAGTTGTAAATAATATCTAATACGCATACCATTTAGAAAAAACAGTCACGCCCGGATTAGAACGTCCTCCCTCCCCCCATCCCAATTGAGAACTAAACTTTCAACAATAACACCATTCCTATTTATTTACCAACAATAAATATAATAATAAAACAGTTACCAGTATGCAAATCCCACACACACAGCAGTCCGTCCTGGGAGCCGCTGCCCGCGATGGTGGGCGTCGCGTGGTCGATGAACGAGCTGGTTATGGGCCCGCAGTGGCCGTGCAGCGTGAACAACGCCGTTAGCTCCGTGCTCGAGAATATCTGGACGAATGTTGCATGTGCATAACATGGGAAGTATTGCTTTTACAAAACACACACACACACACACACATACGCACACCTACATAAATACAGTGATATTGATTTTGTTACGTGTATATTATGTTACATATTAAGTTTATTGTTATATCATCTATCGTCAGACCCATACTGCAGGGAACGAGTCTCATTTTAGAGTGAAAGGGAATTTTACCATATTTTACTTATAACCTTTTTCACAATTATGCTAATTGTTTCTTATCTTCCCTTTAGACTGTATTTTTCAAAATATTATTATATTAAATAACTATTACAAAATTACTGATTACAGTACTAGAAAATTGAAATACTTACAAAGTTTTATGTTGTTCGTTAGTTTAAAATATTTTTAAAGGTCTCTCTTACTTATAAACTTTACCTATATTTAATATATTTTATAATGAATTCATGGGGTAATTTAATTACTGAACTAATCTATTTACAGACTTTTAAATAAATGTAAAAACACCAATCATCAATGTTACCACTAACCTTTAGTACGTGGTCCTGTGCGCCGGTGAGGATACGACCTCCCTCAGACTGAAGCTCCGTTATCGGCTGCTGGTGCGGCCGGCAGTGTGCTAGCCGAACACACACTACCTCTGCGAACACACAACACTAAACACTATTATTGTTGTCAGAAATTAATTAATAATCGAGCTATGGTTGAGATATTTTTTGTAATACTCGTATATTAACCGAGATTGTTGACAAAAAAAAATCATATCATTGTATAATTAATGGGATGACAATAATACATAATCACCGAATATAACCTTCATTAATCCTTTTTTATAAGTCTATAACCGATTACCATGTGATAATTCTATCATCAAAATTTTTAATAAGGTCTCAACATAGAACTTAGGACTTAGAATAAATTTTTGATTATCATTTTTTGCCTTTCTTGTTATTAATTTCTCAGTGTTAAACTAAACAAACTATCACATTATTTTCTGCCTTAAATTAAAATGATCATTATGAAATTTTGCCTTGCTGTCTTGGTGTTATAAAATATATTACCTTCCGCGTCACTGTGGTCTGCCTCGTATGAGAAACTCATTCTGTGCGTGTGGTCATCTTCGAGACTTTGAGCGCTGCGGAGCGAGTCCGCTGAACCTGTTCTTTTGTGTGCTGGAAAATAATTAACAAAGTTTCACGTGAAGAACTTCAAAATATGCCCTGCCCTGTCGGTGTAAACCTAGAGATACCAAGCCATTTTGTCATCATAAATATGCAAAGTGAGGGGTCGCAGCGCGTCTTTGACAATACAGAATTGCAGTGGATCCGACATACCACCACGGATTCGTCCGTGTCGTTATTGACATACCATAGATACCATACACCATATTTATCTATAGATACGTCAGTACAGGTTGGTACGCGGGAAGCCAGCCAGTTACAGGGTGGTGTGTTACCGTCTAGAGCCCTCAGTAGTCAAGGTATTGGCATTCGACAAATTGTTCTGTTCTGTCTAATTGATCATACGGCACAAATGTTGAATGACAAAGGCAGGGAATGAGTGCAATTTGTCAAAATGTGTTGCAGCATTTATATAAACGTCAAAGCGCAAATCATCGATATTAGAATGTTTGGCCTGTGTGTTGGGACCGTAAATGTTAATGATCATGAACGAGCACTCTATACGTTAGTGGATCCAGCAGAAACGCCTATCAGCGCTTTTACGTGCAGCAGGTTCGTTGTATTAAACGATTGACTTTGCTTAGGTTATGTACGTTCGTACGAAAGTAATCGCCAAGTTTGGAAGGTTGTTTGATTGAAGAGGTGCTGCCACCACACTTATTTGTAGCGCGTAGCGGTTTTTAATTTCAGTTAAAGATGCAACTATCATGTCCATTAGTGACAAAGCATCCGCGATCGGCTTCAGTTCGTACCCTAACCCTAGTTCTAAGTAGGCTCGAGTCACGCCGGCGATCGCTCGTCTGTAACGCATCACACACACATCATCCATATAAACAGACTCACTGCGCCTGTGCGCGGTACTGAACCGCCAGTCGACCTGCGCGCCGGACTGCGCGTTGTACGCGTCGAGCCTCAGCAGCGCGAGGTGGCCGGCGAGCGTGGCCGCGCACACGCGCCGCGCGCCCGCCAGCGCCTTCACGTGCGTCACGCCCGCCGCGCTCGACCCACTCGGCGACCGCCCGTCTGTGCTCCACCACACGCACTGACCATATAAAACGCACGTGTATATTACTTGTACACACTGCAATGTATGCTCGTATATAAGGGACTCATGCGCACTTTAGGGTGTTATACATGCATGTTTAAATTACTTATACGCGTAGTGTCTATGAGCCTTTTGTGTTCAATATACACGGATTATTAAAGAACTCATATGCACCCCGGTGTAATCAATATACACAAATATTTAAATGACTTATTGAACACAAATATCCATTAAACATATATGTAACATGTTAAATGGACTCATACGCATCGCAGTGAGTTTAACAGACACAAAATTCTTAAGACTCTGCAAGATATACAGCTACACCTATTTCAGCAATGTTAATGTTGCAATATTTTGGTTCAAATGGAATGGTAAAAGTAACCCACTTATCCAGGGCATTCCTATTTAGCCTCAGGTAACATTCAAATTATCTACGGTTGGTTGCAGATTGAAGGTGGTAGAACTCTTTGTGGTTCTACTCCGGAAGCACCACCGTTACACCTATTTCTGCCTATTAACAACGGTGTTATGCGCCGTTGTGTTCTGGTATGAAGGGTGAGGTAAGGGAGGTACTTTCCCGAGGCATTCCATCTTAGTCCTCAGAGATAGCAACGCATCTGTGGCTAACCTTAGGTGAGACTTTGATCTTACCTAAGGTTGATTACAGATGTTCATGGGGGGCAGTAGCCACTTACCACCAGGTGGACTGCAAGCTAGTAAGCTACTTCCATACTATAAAAAAAAAGAAATCTATGCAATCGCAACATACTGTCAGATGCGTTACTGCGATGCGTTTTGAAGATGATAGAACTCTCTGTGGTTCGACTCCGGAAGCACCACTGATACACCTATTTCTGCCTTATAACAGCAGTGTTATACGCTGTTGTGTTTTGGTGTGAAGGATGTGGTAATGGAAACATACTTTTCCGAGACATTCCAACTTAGTCCTCAGGGGCAGCAATACATCGGTGGCTAACCTGAGGTGAGACTTTGATCTTACCTAGGGTTGATTACAGATGTCCATGGGCGGCAGTAGCCACTTACCATCTTAGGTGGACTGCATGCTCGTTTGCTACTTCTATACTATAAAAAAAAAAACATTCTCTTATATCCCTCTTAGCACATCCCTCAAACTAGAACATTAGAGTGCTTAATATTGCTTTTAGGCAACAGTAGGTGCAGCAGTAGTGCCACTGAACTCGAACCACAATGGGTTCTCCGAAATCTTTTAAATCAGTAAACATTTTACTTAAAAAATACTATATTATCTCACAATAACTCACCATAAGTTTCCCAGAACTGGCCTCCCAAAACTCAAGCCTGCCGTCCGCACACCCCAATATTATGAGATCATTACAAAAGTCCATGCACCACACTGGAGATTCTCTTATCGGCTTCCCTCGCCAGCCGGGATCGTGAACTACGTCCGTTTCACTACTCACATTGTTCATCCTATCTACATATTTATACTCGTGTCTATTACGCATAATACTCGAACCGTCCACACTCGTATTCATTAACACTTTACTGTCACACACTACACTGTCCTTATGATTACAATTATTTGCACCAATGTGATTGTTCATGTTTAAATTACTAATATCTACGTTCTCCTTAGCCTCGTACAGATCGTCGCACTGATCGACGTAATAAAGATCTCTGAAACAATGTAAATGAGTTTGAAAACGATGGCAGCTCAGGTTGTTTGTATCTTTTTTATTCAAATACTGGATTGGACTCTTCTATATAAGGAATCTTCCGAATATAATAAATGTGAACGTTAGAGAAGTTAGTGAGGAAGTATGTGTGTTTGTTACACTTCACGCAAAAACTGGTCAGATTTATATTTTATGAACTGGATTAGCATATAGGATATTCATTACCGTCGAAAACGTTATCAAAGCGGGAGAAGCCACGGCAATAAGCTAGTAGTTGAATATTATCATAGGTTATAATTGTAAAAGACGTCCTGACTGACGGATTCAACAGCACAGAGCCAAATGAATTACAGAAGATTAATCATAAAATTTGAACAATGAGTTCCTTTTTTAACGTGAACACTCTAAGGCTCTTATAAAGTAAGCTATGATTTTAAACCCCTAAAGGCATTATATAGGGGTAGAAAGTTTATATCAAATTTCGCTATTATTGAAGCAAGCTCCATGAAACTTTTTGGCTTTATGTTAGAAATAACGAAGCGCCCCTGCATTTCGTAATGTCACTTATAATACGTTAGTTTTGTTAATTTTTGCCGGTTTTTAAGCAATTGCTACGAAAAGTAGTAAATCATTGGTATAGTGTACACATATGTGACATGCGTTAATACCTATTTCAATATTTGGAAACTCTACCTGTGACGGAGTTAAATAAGGTATGAATTGAGAATATAGCTTAATTCGTAAACTGCCAGTTAAAGATATAAAGATGATATTACCTGTAGCTTTTAGCAAATTCGTATTTCGTAGTTTCAGCAGGCGAAATATTGACGGGCTGCTCGCGGCCGGTGGAGCGAAACCGTAATCCACTGAGATGGTTACTAAGACCTTTCCTTAGCCGATGTATGCTCTATACAAACAGAAAAAATATTGCTCTCTTTCTAAAGACGTTGCACAAATACATTTTTTAAATTGTTTAACTAAATTATTAATAGGTTAATTATTAATATAATTAATTTTATGCACATGAATAAAATTATAATTAAAACGGACTTTACTATTTAAAACATGATAAAAGACAAAATAAAATGTATGTTGTTAAAAAAAAATAAGAAAAAACATACCTGATTGTTCGATATTATTTTTTGTTTTGGTGTATTATCAGGACACTGGCATGCTGAAAAATAAAAAAATAAAAAATGTAGAAATACTAAGGAATTAAAGTAGAAAGGAAACAAAATTATGTAACAGTAACTGTTTACTATGCATGCTTACCGTCAATTAAGCAGTTTTCGTAAGTGCTAAATGGGGGTCTTTTATAGTTTACTTTTTCATATAGTTCCATTTGTAATTTAAAGAACCTGAAACAAAAAAGGCACTTGGAGTGAAACATTCTTAGTGACTAGAGTGGAATAAAAGTCTTCGTGGTTATGTTTTTGAATATGTTACTCACGATATTCGGTTTTGAATTTATTTTTGCCGATATTTCGACCCAGTTACATGGATTGTGATCACGGCGAAATATCGGCAAATATAAATATATCATTTATCGTGAGTACCCGTAACATATTAAAATGTATCAATTTCGCGGTTATACATGAAAACACCATACCACAATCTTTATACAAACATAATTTTGATAGTCCACGATATAACTATGAACGGTTATAATATGTAAGTAAATATGATTGCTTTATTTCGGCAATTCAAGTTTAGTACATTACTTAACATCAATTGAACAAATCAATTGCGAGTGCTCCACGTCATTCCACGTCCACCTTATCAACCCGCCAATACATAATGATCATTACGTTAATGTGTACACAGCAGCTATTGAGATTTGATGTTTAGGTCTATTACACTAGTACAATGCCTTAGATGTCGCTAAAACGGTCATAATGTATTAAGTGTCATAGGCAAATATGACAATGTCGAGTGACTGACTGTTTTCAATTTATGTAGAAAATATTATTTAGTTTATTATTAAAAATCTTTTTATTTCGGAAATAGTTTAATAAGAGGGGTATAAAATCAAAATTTCTATATTTTAACATACATTCTCTAAAATTGTCACCTGGCCATTTTTTTTAATAATGTCATAGTAGCAAACTAGCATGCATTCCACCTGATGGTAAGCGGCCACTGCCATCCATGTACATCTGTAATTAACCCCAAGTAAGATCAGGCGTTGGCAATAGATGCGTTGTTACACTTGAGGACTAAGTTAGAACGTCTTGGATGATTACCATATCCTTCAAATCAAAACTTAGCTCAGTTGTTAGGCAGAAATAGGTGTGGTGGCCTCCAGAGTCGAACCACAAAGGGTTCGACCACGTTAAAATGTACCTCTTAAAAAAAACAAGGAATAATACTTACGCTCCGCGGTCGATATTTGTGATGATTTCTCCGTTCTGCGAATCCCACACTTTGATATTGCCTTGTAGGCACGAACTGACCACCTTTTCGCCGTCGGTAACCAGACACTCCACCTCCTGGCTGTGACCTGCTACCACCAGCGGCACAGCCTCCATTACCAACTGTAAGAAGTCGATGCTATTACCCAAAATAGAATATCGCACAGTGAGAACGATAGGGACAGAATTCTAAATTTCAGCAATCTATACTACCATATAAAAATGAGATGGTGTGCGTCTGTTTCTTACTCTATCAAGCAAGTCCCTCTGGTCCAATTTACATGAAATTTTGCATGGATGTAACTTATTTACCTACTGGTCAACTTATAGGCTACTTTTGATTTTGACATTATGCACTATACAATAGGGAGACTGGGGACACTTGATCCTTACGGGAGAATAGGTACACAAGCACAAGCGCTATTTAATTTTAGCAAAATTTATAATCTAGGGTACGCGCTAACTTTCTAAAATAGGAACTCCTGTCAAATTTAACACTTGATAATATTTTTCGTAAGTAATTACGTTGATTAGATAATTTGAAAATTTATTTTGGATATGTATCACTTTAATACAAGTAATTATTTACGTGTTTCGACTTCAGTTACATTGAAAAGTGTTAATTGTAATATACTTTTATTTATGAATGTTTTATAATCTCGACATGGCTAGGGTACACTTGGTACACCTTCGTATGAGATTTGATCCCGCTAGATCAAGTGTCCTTTTGTACCTATTTTTCTTAATTTCAGCAACTGCTTCTCTACAATAAATAAATAACGTTAAACCTACCCGGACCCATCATCACAATGTTCACGATCCAATTCCTTCCACATCTGCATCTAATCAGAAAATTACTTAGGATATCGAGTTTTATGTTTGTTGAAAATATATTATAAACATGTAAACTAAGTCGTTTTACGTAGGTTAATAAGCAAATAAATCAATGATAAAAGAATTTAAACACTTTTTTTACTATGGGAGACTTGCTACCCCAGGATCAAGTCTTTTACAAGAGGTGGATCAAGTCAGACATATATATGGGAGTCTTAATACCATTCCATATTTCAACTTTTTGTGGGATAATTAGTAGTTTTATTCTTAGATATTATTAGCTATTATACTTAGTATAGTCATTTAAATTCCACGTATTTCAGTACTAAAATATTAAAAATGGAGATAAATTATTGTGTAGCGAAATATAGTTTGAGTATTTTTGCTACAAAAGGACGATAAATATTGCGTCACTTCAGTACCCATACCCCTTAAGAAACTCCCAAAAATACAAACACAATCTTATTATTTCTCCAAATGCAACTTCACATTAGGTCCCTTTTATTCTCATCGTGGAAATATATTGAACTACTTCTGTCTGTGTGTTTGTGTAAGAAGTAATATACGTCTTTGGTGTATAATTGGTGAATAAAGTAATAAATTTTTATGCTTGCAAACAAATTGTAACTAACTACCAATATATAAAGTGAACGCTACAAGTTAATCATATGTTGCATCAGCGTGTGCATCCAAATCGCTGGAATATGAAGATATAATATGGAAATAAGATATTAAGTTTTATGATTGTGTAAGTTCTAAGTAACGTATAAGGGAAACGTCATTTTTTAGGGTTTCGTACCCAGAGAGTACAAACGGAACCCTATTACTAAGACTCCGCTGTACGTCCAGCCGTCACCAGGATGTATCACATGAAACATGATAGCTAGTCAGTTGAAATTTTTACAGATGATGTATTCCTTCTTTTGTTATATAGTTTCTAACTAATTTTGAAAGACTTATTTTTAAGTAATTTGATAAATTTCTGGCATAACATATGTATCAAATGCAAAATGTTTATATTATTATATGACTAAATATCATAGTTAGTTTTATACCTGTACAGCGGGCTGTTTCGCAATTATCTTCCGATATTCTTCCTCGTCGTTCCAGGAAGCCCGCCATTCTGCATAGTGGCGCGAGCACACGCATCTATAATCATAGTAAGCATAGTTCTATCATTATTACATGTAACGGGTACTCGTAATAAACAATTTTTATCTTTTCACTTTCGATTCAGGTGCATTGATCATGGTTACGACGAAACTACGGTTGCGAGGAAAAACACTTTGACAAGCACTGGTCGTAGATTAATCTTACTAACTTATGCCTAGTTATTTTTTTACGTTTCATATAACGACGACACGACACTAATTGTATCCTTAAGCATCAAATTTGAACACTATTTGTGAGTAACCATTACATATGTAAAATGTGTCAATTCCACGATAATCTTATACATAAAATTCTCGTGTCACAATGTTGATTACCTTACTCCTCCGATTTTTACCAAATTTCAGCATATGCATATTCAGTAGGTCTGAGAATCGGCTTCTTTCTATTTATTTTTAATACCCCTAAGTGATAAGGATTGTTCACCCTTAACATTTTTTTTTAATTTTTGGACAACTTTGTTTTGTTTTTATTTTTCTATAATGTGGCATAAAAATATTTATCACCAATCATTTATCACTATTTTTAATAGCCATTTTAGTTTTTTCATTTATATGGCAAAACAACGTTTGCCAGGTCAGCTAATATTAGTCTAAAATCATAGTTGGTTCTATCGATAAATATAACTATTGATTTTAGACCAATATTATCGCGGAATTGATACATTTTAATATGTTACAGGTACTGTGACAGCTGTCACATTGAACAGACAAAACGAGCCATTTCACAACGAATTAAGGAACACAACAGCGCAGTCAAAGAGAATGACCCGAAGAAATCTGCGGTAGTTCAACACATTCTTAATTCCGGTTCTAACCACTGGATCGAATTACATCAACCTCGATCGATCAACCTCTGGTGATATCCACTGAGAGTCATTACTTTCCACGTTTAGTAAGGGAAGCAATAGGGAAAAAAACATCCTGAGAGCATTAACAGAGAAGATGGTTTTAAATTAGCGCCAACGTGGAATCCAGTAGTTGTAGAATAATGCAAAGTTCGGTGCGTAAGGATACTGTTAGTGTTGTGTGTCGTGATATGGAACCTAAAACTAAAAGCGTAAATACGATCCATGTAACTGGGTCGAAATATAGGCAGAAACGATTTAAAAACGGGTACTCACGTGATATGTATGGGGTATGTGATATCGTGAGTACCCGTAACATATGAAAATATATAACTATTATTTAGTCTACACATAATTCTTAATCTTATTAAAAAATGATAACGGTTCCATTTTACAGAAATATTTTAATCTGCGGTGTAGGCATATCCTTGCACAAATAAACATTCTCATCTGATTGCAATTTGCATGACGGGTGTTGTATATAACCTTTAATTTATATTTGTCGTTATTGCTTTAATTTTTCACACTTGCGTTTTGTATTGTCGCGGTAACTGCGCCATTCATCGAACTTTTAAGCTTGAGAAACGCTAGCTCGTAGAAGTAGCTTTAATTAAAACTAAACGACCAAACGTTTCAGATTAGTCATGTAGTAGCCACAAACTAATAGGCCTTTAACTATGTAATTGCTGCTTTCATGAAATAAATGAAGCGGATTTTTTTTATATTTCTTATTTCTATTAATCAAAGTAATCACCTATCCATATATAATCAATGTATCTTTACCAACGCACTGGTAGCTTATTGATGCCTTTCTTGAAGAAATCAGTTGGACGGGAGGCAAATTCTTCAAAGACATTTTGTACTGCCTTTCGAGTATTGATTTTTTTTTCCGCCAAGAAGTTATCCAAATTCTGTAAAAAATAGACGTCTGTAGGCGCAAGGTGTGGTGAGTACGGCGGATGAAGGAGAACTTCCAACCCCAGCTCTTGTAGCTTGGAGACCGTCTGCTGTGCAGTATGAGGTCGCGCGTTGTCGTACAGGAGCAGTGGAGCTGAACGATTGACCAAAGCTGGTTGGAGACGTGTGAGCTTCTCCATCATTGTGTTCAGTTCTTCACAGTACACATCTGCAGTAATGCTCATCCCGTCTGGTAAGAAGCTGTGATGAATTACACCCGCGTTAGACCACCAAACGGTGACCATCACTTTTCTAAGGGTAAGTTTTCGATTAGGACATTGTTTGGGTGCTGAACCAGGGTCCATACAACACGCTGAGCGCTAACGATTGTCGGACAGGATCCATTTCTCGTCACAAGTAACAATGCGGTTCAGAATTCCTTCACTTGTATGCCTGTCGAGCAGTGTAAGGCTCGTCTCGACGCGTACTTCGCGGTCGCGATCATTGATTTCGTGGGGTACTCATTTGTCAAGCTTTTTTACCTTGCCAATTTGACGCAAATGGACCAATATTGTTTCGATGGTAACGTCGAAAGCTGCTGCTAATTCAGCCGTAGATTAAGTATCATCAGCTTCCACAATCGCGTT
>MOOZ01003433.1:59063-72044 GCA_002930495.1 Cecropterus lyciades
GTCGCTTGTGCCGCTTTGTTGCCACGACGGTACTCATACTACATAATTACTCGAATTTTTAACGTATCCATGATGACGAAAAATGTTCGAATGCGATGAAAACAAGACACTAACTATTAAACAAATGAAGGTTTTAGAAATAAATCCATGTTTTTAAAATTAAATTAAATTGAAATTAGAATTATCAGCCAAAAAAAATATTTTTTGATTTGATATGGCCAGTACGGCAGATTCATAGTTAAAGACCTAATATACATACACACCTGTAAAGTACGACCATCATGTAAGCGATGACCACGACGCTGATGGTGCAGAGAATGGCCAGCAGGAGTATCTCCATGGGGGTGGTCGGGTAAATAGGCAGCTCCGCGCCTTTTCCCCATTGATAGCTCTGACTTTTACTCTCGATTAACTCGAAATCTGAAAATTTTATTGAATTATTTTAAATACTTACTATAAAAGCAGTCTTAAAGATATGTGAAGTCTAATAATTCACCCCTTCGGAGGAAATCCTTCTAACCCTGGCAGATATATATTTTAAATACTATATTGTAAATAAAATTTCTTAATCAATATTACTCGTAACAAATAAGAAATCGTATAATTATTTAGATTGTCATTTAAATATTTATGAATAAAATTTTAAAATATCTTTACATTATTAGCATACGTGTCTTTTGATAAAATTTACACAGAATCCAGACAGTCTAGACGAATAATATTTGAATAAATAATGATTGATTGTTTCCGTTGCTGTTTTAATTGATATCAATTAAGTTAGTGTGAAGAAGACAGTGATAATCTCTATTCAATAAATCAATTGACTTTGTCCATGTTCACATCTCAACACGTAACTCAGCCATTGACGGGTGTATGCACTATGATAACTTTAAACGTTTCATGACTAGAGGTGCTTAAGTGGTTCGCGTTTATCCATTTTGCGTTACGTCTCAGTTGTGTACATCGTAAATACAGGTAATGACATAATAACTGCGCTTCTCGGTGTTCTATCGTGTTACATGACACTACATTACTATTGCCATTATTATTGCCTCATAACAGCCCTGTTAAGTCTTGCTTCTGTTATAGCTTAGAGGATGTCATAGAGACATTTATAAAAGGCGTTTCAATTTCTTCAGGGAGCGTCAAGAAGCGTTTCTAACTCATCACAGGGGTCGTAACCAGTAACTCATCTATGCCTGAGTTCAAGTCTCCAATTCTATATCTTCCAATTCTATTGGATAGTTACCAGAATATAAATATATATTTTTTTATAATAGCAAAATGGAAATAGCAAAAGAACTTGCAGTTTACCTGATGGTAAGTGACCACTGCCGCTTATGGACACATGTATTCAACTCCAGATAAGATCAGGTCTTACCTGAGGTAATACAGAGGCATTACTACCCCTGAGGATTAAGTTGGAACTCCTCGGATAAGTACATTTCCCTTACGACCTGTACATAGCAATGCCTAACACTACTATTGTTAGGTAGAAATAGGTGTTGCAATGGTACTTCCAGAGTCGAACACGAGAGTTCTACCACCTTAAAAAAGCTGTCACGGGACGCCTGGTAGATGAGAAACATTGTGTTCGTACAAGTAATATGCATAAAAGACATAATTGTGACCAGGAACTGTATATATAGCATAATGAAAGTAACGCCCTCTACGTACCCCGGACTAAGTCGAACTAATACCAAGGGTCCGCTTAGTTTTGTTCGGTATTTAATAGTTCTGAAATGTATAACAGATGACGCTTATATAAATACGTTGTGGCGATCGCCACGTGAACAATCAGGTTTACGTGCGCCTATTGGTGTTTCACATCAATGTACTGACCGGGTAAAATATCAATGGGATCCAGCGCCGCGGCCAGGGCTTGCCAACGCAACGGCGGCGGGTCCCGCTCGTCGGGGTGTCGCATGCCGGCCGCCAGCTCGGGGCCCACGCGGTGGCTCACCAACACAGGTGGTAACACCACGATGTACCGCCCCGCCAACGACTCGTTGTACTGCGACAGGATCGCCGACCAATGATACGGCGACAACCTGAAACCCATTATTATATACTCCATAAGATTTATGAATAGACTAATATATTCCCGTATATCCAGGCCATAAATTATCGGTGTGCCAAATTTCAGCGAAATCTGTCCAGTTTTCGCGTGAAGAAGTAACAAACATGCATATATCCTAACAAACTTCTGCCCTTGTAATATTAGTAAGATAACATTAATTCTTATCTAAACAAATAATTAAAACTAAAGTGTCTGTGATTCTGATGAGATATCATTTGTTATGGCATGAAATAAAAACATAATTTGAAATTTCCAATTTCAATTTGATTTTTACGAAAATTATAAACTTTTATACAGAGAAAAATATTTATAATACATTTGGCTCCAAAAATTAATTAAGGCACAAGTTAAGATCACAAATTTGAACAAGTATTCTCCAATTTTTCGATAAATCAAGTACATGACGTTCTACGTAAATTAGTGACTCGATAATTTAATATGTATTAAGAAAAAATCTAGAATAAAATATATATATACAATATTTACAATCAAAGTCGACTTCACCGTGCTCGACCTTAGTTGCTACTGAAACTAGCTCAACCTACTACTCATCTACATAAAGGGCGACCCAACGTGAGAATACGAACAATAAAAAACAGACTCTTTCAAATATGAATATAAAATGACGAGAATGTGACCATAAGGTACACCTGCTCTATACGATATATCACTGAATAATTGAAGAGCTAGGCAATATTGTGATATTTTAATACGAAAATAGTTTAACAGCTGATACGGTTCCCTCCACTTTTTGCAGTCATTTGTAAATTTTATCTATTAAAAGTGGTATACGAACATAATGGATTAACACGCCATATTCTACGTTCAGTTTACTTAAAATATAGCAAGCAGTTACCAGTACAAACTGTTGTATTTGCTTATTTAAGGACATTAAAAATATAATTATTCGTCTGCAATTTTGTTAGTAACCAGCAGTTTCTAAGCTGAATCTTATTTAATATATGGAAATCAGTATGTAAATATTGTTCTACTTGTCTGTGCAAATGTAAGAAACCGGCGGAGACAGAGAGTTAATTTATTATCTCAATAAGTAACTAGGATCCTTTTTGAAAATAATGCACGAGTGTGAACGCCGTCTTAATAATATAAGCGCTTCCTATGTATATAAATTCCTAACTTATTTATAAAAAGTTTTAGCTACAACATAAGTGTGATCGTGTCAACCGTCTCTTATCAAATCGTTCGGTTGAACTAGTAATTTTAACGTAAACTCACGCTGTAGGTATTAACTGATAGTAATTGGTCTCATGGTCAACGGTGGACCAATTTCAATTAAGAAGGATCACTCGCGGCACGATCTTATAGACTTACATCCTGTGATACATATTCGAAGATATTTAAATCTTACATTCATTCCTGGCATGTAAATATTTAATTACCTAGTAGTATAGCAAACATGAACATTACACTCGTTTGGTTGCGGCAAGTAAATAGGTATCATCCTGTAACACTTATTTTATTTATTTTATTTTCTTCATAATTTACATTCCTTTACTTTTGTAAATGTTGTACATGCCTATAATTGGTTTGCATACCAGTGTACTTCACTTTGTAACATAATGTTATTTGTAAAATGTCTGTATGTTACGCTGTTGGCATGTCAAATAAATAAATAAATAGCACTACTAATTCAAAAGAGGTGTAACTCGAATGGGGCAATGACGCATTCTTTTTTTATCTCATAGATGTTATCTTGTTTCTATTTCTAACACTAGTTCGAGTTTGGCATGACCGCTTCACTTATTTATGAGAGGGGTTTCGTATATTTCCACCAGCCACAATAACAACGTAAAACTTAAAAATACTTTTTTATTCTACCTGTGATTCTATCTATTATCATTTGATAGTTTACTGCTATACATAAGACTGCAAGCATATTCCACGTGGTTGTTCTTTAATGGTATTCATTCCTAATTCACAAACAAGGCTACAGTAATATCTCCGATTAAACTTTAAAAATGTTCCAAAAAAAAAAAACATGTTACTTTAAAAATGAAGGTAGAATCCCTATTCTATACGAAGTAGCTTACTGATATCCATAGGCGACAGTGGCCACTGACAATTAGATTTGCATGATCGTTTGATACTTCAATCGTTTTAAAAAAAATGCTTAACAAGTACTGTACAATTAGCGATTATGTATTTAAAATCAAACACCACGAATTCACTATCGTTTAGATCTTAGAAAATGTAATCATCGATAAAGTGTGTTCCCACGTGTTCATGATTCACCCACGTCAAACAATGTACGTCTATACATAAATCGAGTAGGTAAAGTGATCGATAAGTGGTCGTATTTAGCAATCGACACTCTCGGAAAATATTTAAGTTTATCGAAACACGTGGTTAGTTTCATGTGTACTTATCCTTAATAATTTAGAATATTTTAATGTGTAATTGTAATTATGTTAATAAAAAACATTTGGTAATTTGTTGGTGATCATATATAAAAAAAATAATCCCTATTTTCTTTGATATCGGCATTACGCGTGAACGGCTAGACTGATTTCGCTTATTATTTTTTGTTGCATGTGTTATTGTCAGAAGGCTTTTATAAAAGAAGAAAAAGAAAAAATCAGGACATTTAGTGTGTTATAAAGTGGTTCATAATTAAATATTAAATAAAGAAATTATGCTTATTCAGAATTATATCGGTATTCCTATTAGATATATGATATTAATACTAAATAGGCAAATTATTCCAAAATTAATTTATAAATTAGAGTAAATGAATTTATTGACCAACTAACCTTGACCAGGGGCGGGAGTGTGGTGAATGCTTCAAAAATATGGTGTGATTAGCATCGACGGCCGCTTTCTCAGTGTCGGAAACTTCGATCAGCGGCGAGAACACGAGGGGATGGCGACCGCTGTTATTATAATTCACGTGCATCGATTGCTTTTGCTGTTCTTTCACGTTACTTCTCTTTATATTTTCACTGTTACTGTCATTTTTCTCCATGTTACTTATAAAGTAATCGACTATACCGGAGTTGTACACGATCATTGATATCCACACGAGCATCCAAACCATGAAGGCGCGTTGAAAGAAACGAGTTCGCGCCCACATATTCACCAACCGTATCCGCTTGGGTACCTTGTCGTGACTTCCTGGACTAGCGTTCCTCTTCGCGACCACGTCTGTGGGACTGTTCTGAGCCAGCCCGTTTAATCTCGGGTGAGACTTGGACTTAGTCATTCGTTGCGGCGAAAACGTATTCTCCTCTATATACCCTCTATTATACCGCCAGTTCAACGCATTGTTTGCATTAAAATATTCCTTAAGATGTAATTTGCTGTCCTTTTCTGGGAAGTATTCCATGCGACGCACGTCTATCCCGAGAATGGTGGCGAACAGCACCATCTGAACGAAGTAGTCCGAAATGAGGCTGACTATCATGAAAATGGAGAATTCTTGTATGAACGGAACGAAAGTGAAGAAGCTGACTGTAAGTATCGTTAGTTCTGTGAGAAGATTTTTAGTGATGGACCATCCTTCCTTGCTCAGTCCCTGCGCCAGACGAATTTTCACGTCGAGCCTCGAGTCTGTTGACGTGACACTCTTCGTAAGCACAAGCACGTTTTCCAGTCCTACTATGATTACTAAGTACGGAAAAATTTCTTTTCCCTGGAGACTGAGCGAAAATCCAAAATAGAAACATATTCCCATGGACATGGACAGACTTCCCGCTACCGTCACGACTGCACAGGCGGCCAGTCCTAATTTGGATTTTATGAATTCGATCTTTCTTACTGAAAAGTAAACATAAAGGAAGAGTCCAACGAACGTTATCGTGAGAGGAACCAGCTCGTGGTAGTTAAACTGTCCAGGGTAATACACGAGAGTCACTTCATCGGCGTGTGTCTGTGGTGTTTCTTGGTATAGAGGATACATTTCTTTCAGTTTATTCGTTAGCGAATTAATGAATCTGAAATAGATAAAAATATTGTACCCTTAAAAATCAACAATACAATAATCTTGCAAGTAATTATTGGAGACATCAACCGGCGATAAGATTCGGACAATAAGTACAAAGATTACGTATCAGCAACGAAATATATCTTCATCAACAAATAGTGTTAACATTAAGCATTTGGATAATACAAGTGTTCAATCATTGTTACCCGTAAACTTAATATAAAAAATAGGAAAGTATCGAAAATTATCTACGTGAGGGTCTAACCGAGTGACCTTTGGAGTGTGTTTTAGATAAACGAGTCTAAATATCGTGTTACTATCGTTTCGACATTATCACGCGCCGTAATCATGGACGGCTGTCACTTTGGGTGTCGTATGATAGTACCTTTACTGCCGTCGTATTGCAAAATACAGTATTTTCAAAATGATAAGTTTGGGGTATTATTTTCAAATCTCTACTTCGCCTCGTTGATATATTTCAATATAAAATACATCAGGTTTGCTTGCCGGAAATATTTTCATTGCATTTAAGTTACCAACCATCTAACAATAACAACACCTTATGTTGCGCAAGTAAGCATCGATTACCTACTGCGTTCTTTATTACGAGGGGAGTTCATGAATGTTTATTTATACCGAGCGTAGAAGACTCGACAGTGACCTTATTTGATATGATTGACTTGACATTGTATTACGAAATTCAATGTTACCGTTGATCGGCGTGCTGGTAGAATATCGTGATGGCGTATTGCAGGACGCGGGGGCGGGCGCGGAGCGGGTACCTCTTGATGCCGGTGTCGCGGAGGTGCATTCCGAAAGCCATCTCCGCGACCGAAGCTTTGCCTTTCTGTAGACTCTTCATTGAAAACATAAAAGATTTTTGTAAAGTACATATTTAAATACAATTAAAATAAAATTTAAAAAATATGGGATATATTTATGAAAAGCGAAAAAGAAAAAGAATAAACATTAACAAGTCAAATATTATACCTATTAATGAGCCTTCAAATTGGATTGAGTTACACCTATATTTTAATTATACAATTGCATTTTAAAATTGTGCTACAACGTCGCGCCGGGGTACCACGCCATGCCAAGTTTAAAGTGTGAATACCAAATAGGTAATTTGAAATAAAATATTCCTATTGGATAATTATAACGTTCACAGGATTAACAAATTCACACTAGATTCGTAACAGGAGCAGACAGGTTAAAAATACTGTGCGATTGCGGTAGCGTCACCAACGTGGTCGTTTCTAACTTATAGCATCAATGTTTGTGCTGCTTTTGTCCGGCTTGAACGATGTAGAACAGTCGACCGAGCGATACAAGGTCTTAGCCCATAAATGTAGTAAGTGAAGGAATATTGTATGGGTGACCCTAATGTGACCAACATTCGTCTTTGCCCTTTGAGATGATATTTGGTAAAAGTGGACCCAGTATTATATTAAATAATTAAACATATTATTTTTGTAGTAATTCTGTCGTATTTATATTCAATGCACTAGTTATTATCCTTTAAACTGAAATCCAGATAGGATATACATTTTTTCCTGTTACAACAATATAGTATATTAGTCATAGTCATTTTAAATTGACGATGTGTCCCTGGTAGACGATGAACCTGATATGAACTCTAACCCACATTTGAGTACAAAGATTTAAGGCCATTCATCAGACACAAAAAGCGTGATTGCCTCAATGGAACTCGTAAAGACATTATAAGAAACGGGTCGGATGTTAAGAACGATTACAGTCTCGTTTTCGACACGTTTAAAATACAATTTGTAATGTATGATTATCTTTAGAGATACTTGATATGAAGAAGATACTCGCTGAAACGTGATTATTTTTAGAAATGCTATAAATATAAACGAGCGATTTATTTCTAAGAAATAGATTCGATAATATATATTCGATAAGTTAGTAGTTACTTTTTGCGAATTCATACGACACTCATCTCTCGTGCCGATAGAAAGCGTATGCACCATCAATGTCGCATAACGGAATTCTATTTACATGCACTCTCCGGAAAACACGTAAATATAAACAGACAGAAATTTACCAATAATATACCTATGATGATTAGTATATACTTATAGTAAAGGAGGTGGGTTGATAAGAGCCATTTTCAGCACACCACACCCACCAAAAACATTTGGAGTGTGTGATGGGTCCAATAATATTCAAAAATCAAATCTTTTTTAAGTGCATGATGGGCGGAAAATGGACCTCATCATCCCACCACATGTAGTACAAAAACCGGTTGTTTACAGTTTACATGAGTATTAATGAACGATGTAGATGTAAATGAATATAACTATACATAATATCCACCTTTGCTATATAAAATATGTTAATACTTTGTGGTTATTATATCTAGTTTTTATTTTTTTATTTCAAGATAGAATACTTAGCTATATTCATTCTCATTTATGGTAACAAGACGGTAGCTGATGGTACATACTTAGACTGAGAGTACTGTCTGTTCCTTGTTGTTGAAAACAATCAGGACATTATAGACGTAGTTATTTTATAATAATATGTGTGTAGAGAATATAATTAATTAACAGATAGGTTGGATGGCGTTTAACGTAATACGCGAATGCTGATAATATGTTAATAAACGCTTAAACGTATTAGCTTTGTTTATTCATTATTTACTACCTGTGCCCGCGGTTACACCGCCTTTAAAAATGTAACTACAAAAACATTTATCCAAAAATTACTGATAGCTACTGAGTCACACCCAATAACTTAAGCTGACAGTGAAAATCGGCGTTCGGCGATTACCCAGAATAAACAGGCAGACGAACAAAAAAAATGTATTGTCTTATTGTTATAATTACCGTTTAGATTTTTATATTCATTTATTAAAATCTGTATTCAATTCTATTTATTTGTACAGATGACATCAGTACAAGCCGCTGTCAACACGCGCAAGGGGTAATCGCAATTACTAATGAAATCTTTAAAAACCCGACTAGTTAACTGTATTTTTCTGACATAAGCAAATTATTTAATTAATAAACTACATGTGCGTGATTAATTCTATATTTTATGTATTTTCTTACATTTATAAAGTTATTTTCAAAATTTTAAACACAGTATACAATCTACATTAAATAATTTATGAAGATATGTATCTATATACATATTATTCATGTTTAGACAGCTTTTAAATTTTTTTTTTTCATTTATTCTAGGATTTATTATACTGCAATTTTCGTTCTTAACATAGCCATAATCTATTACGATTGTTATCAGTTGCAACCAAAAAAACACCATGGTTAAATTTGAGCACATCTACATAATTAAATGAATAATCTGTAGAACAGCAAAACAAATGGCTAAAATTATTGAACAACCCACACCAAAACAAAAGTACTATTTATTTAAAAAAATAGTTACCGAAACAGCATATTATATGGAATTTTTCGTTACATTTTTTGTACACTTAATAAATTAACATTAATTAAATTTTAAAATATTTTCAAATTTTATCATTCCAAAATATTATAACTGAAATAAGCACAGTTAACATGTATTACCTTTTATTACATAACCATAGATAAGAAGTTATCACATGGTTGAATTACCAATTTCATATTTTTTTACGACATCCTGAATTGAGTAGGCCAACAATTACATACAACAAATTTATTTTTTTCTTTTAGATTTTATTACTCATGCAGGCGACCTTACATAATAATTGGCCGCTGTAATTTAAAACTTCGTTTTATGTTCTTCATAGTACAGATACATTAATGGTATAATAGGGAAGCTATGTATGTTTGTATCATAATATTTATATCAAATTATCTTTGCATCCTGCTCATTTTTCAAATAGGTTTAACAAACTTAAAAACTGGAAAGATAATTTCTGTTTCCTTCAAAACACCATCTACTGTTAAACTTTTACTACTAATAAATATTACACAACTATCATAAGTAAATAAGATCTTCGTCGGTTGTGTTTATTTGAACATCATTAAGATATCATCAATATTACATAATTCACTCTCCATTTTAGTATGTTACGTAATTATATGGATAGGTAATGAGACGGTACTCATTAATCGCAGACAAAAATATCTGTCACGTAGGTACGTTATGTGTATATTTGTTCAGTTACCTACTGGAATCGAAAATAATAGTTTAGATTGAAAAGTACAAATAAAGAGTAGAGCACCGCGGTTTCACCCGCTTTAAAATATACATATCTACAAAACTAGCGGACCTACTGAATCGACATGTTTCTTTTGCGGAATGAAAGGACTTAATTTATAGAATACAATACACCACGAAAAAATATCAATTCAGGGATGGTTGCCATCAAAATAATTAAATTAACCATTTTTGTATAACCCTCCAAATATGGGTATATAATGAAGGGGCTTAACTTGTAGGACACAATATATTATGAGAAAAACAATCAAATTCAATTTCTAATTTATTTATTTATGTCGGTTTATATATTTTGAGAAGACAAAATTTCAAATAATGTTGTGAATTTTTTTTTGTTCATTTTATGTTAATTGGTGTATAATTTTAATCAACAAATTATTGATATATAAAAATATTTTAGTTAATTCATGCCATTAATACTTAAATACTTGTAACATAAAAACTACTCTATCGTCATAGCTGGACGATCGACGTCAATCGATAAAAAGTGTCAGTATCGACAGCACTTCATGTTTACACACTACACAGCTTAGATACTTAGACTTTGGTAGCACCCGAATGACCATAGTAAAAAGTCCGTAGTACCTGATAATGACTTTCAATATATGTGTATGTGTGTTCGTTTAAACCCGGGTAAAAAAATTCAATTCTTTCTTTACTTTCAATTCTGAATGTATATAAAACTGCTATTTAAATATTAATCTATGTATAAAGTTATACACCATTCAGAACTTACCTGATAATTGTAAACAGTGTTGACGATGTTGGCGTCAAGCGAGAAGGACTGCAGATTCTGTTGCCACAGGTTGGCCGGCGAGAGGAGGAGGCAGCTGTACTCTGGGAGGACGCGTTCTATACTCTCCTTGCTGTCGCGCCTTTTGATGCCCTCTATTTGGTAGCAGTGTTGCAGCAGCGTGCCTTTGCTGTCAAAGATTGTGGATACAGGTTGCCATTTTGTCCGCAAAGCAAGATTTATCATATTCACATTTTAACAGGGATGGCTGTAACCCATGTAGCGCACGTGTGCAATCAATAACCTAACGTCTATTTTGTATCAAATTTGGCATCCCTTTGTGTCGCGAGAGGCTCTATTCGTCCCCTAATCCCCGGCGCTCGGGTGCACTGCAATCCCTGCACAATAGGTAAGCCGCCCCTGCATTTGAGAATGCAGTCCACCTGATGGTAAGTGGTAAATACCGCCCATGAAATGTAACCAACTCCATAAGGGTGGTACCTGAAGCTGATTACTGCATTGCCAGTCCTTACGATTAAATTATTCGCCTCTTATGTATGTCAGTCCAACCAAAATAAATAAATAGGACTCATGAGTAGCCTTCAGCTTTACGCTAAAAGTAGGTGTGGCGGTGGTACCTACGGTAAAACCATACTAGTTCTACCACCCTTTCAAATTATGAAACTTTTAAGACAACAGATTGATTGAATATTAACACATCTATTCAATGCGGACACGGTGGACGCAAGTTCTTTTGTTCTTATAATTTTAACAATATTAAACGATGCACATAAGTGTTACAGAACAAACAGATGTACAGTTCTTAATCTAGATGAAATGTACTATGGGCCTATAATAATAACTTTCACATAAGAAAAACACGCACAGATACGCTACAACAGGGCAAAGCTACCAATGTCATATTATAAATTAGTAATAAAGTTCGCCGATAAAACGCAAGCACGCAATTATAACTCATATTTTATCCAGAACTCGATGTTACCAACATCAAGGACGGTGCAGATACATTTAATTTATATAAAAAGAACAAGCGTGTTTTGGTATCTGTAATCAACTCCAAATATACCTATGTTCAATTTTAATAAATAATTAATTATCAAATCGCTTTCAATTATGACTAAAAAGTCACAAACAATCGACGCTAACGAGGTTGTAAATATTACCAATCGTACGACACACTGCTTTATTTTTATAAAGATATAAAAATATATTAAAATTATAGATACTACAGAGAATATGCTAAAGTCGTAAGCCGCGCAGTTCCCGCTAGCCGTAGGGAAAAACCGTTGCCCAGCATTTCACATACCTCAATTGGCAAGCTGGTTAAAGCCAGTTGAGATAATATTATAAACAAAACATGAATTCTACCTATTTCCGGATTCGCACTGCATGAGCCCTGCAGTCATTATGATATAACATCGGAAATATCATAAAGAAGAAAGAGTATACTTACTTCCACTTAAATAATTTTGAGTGGTTTACCATACGGGCTCAATTAAAAACAATTTATTTTCTACAATTAATCGTCATATGGACATCGTTATATGAGTATTACTCAAACATGGCGCTCAGACTTGATAATCGAATTACTACTTCAATAAAAATTTTTTTTTTTATAAATTTATATGAATTTTCCATCTTGATTTCTGGCATTATCATAAACTAGCTAAACCCAATGGCGACTCATAGATGCTGAAATATTTACAACAGATGGCATTGTTTAATAAAACAAATTTTGTATATTATTTGACATATACGCACTATGGAACTAATTGACTATTATTGGTAATGTAATAGGATGGAAAAATTGGGAATCTGGGAAAATTTAGACACTATTTGGCAATATAAGTAATTAGACAACCCAGGTACTTTAAGGACAACAACGAACAACAATAAGAGTACTTTTCAATTTCATTGATAGCTTCATGATTTCGCTTTATATCATAGACACAGCTTTAATTAAAATCAACCGCCTATTAAATAATTAATGGAATCATGTAGACCACACATCTAGACCAA
>MOOZ01003433.1:83945-114831 GCA_002930495.1 Cecropterus lyciades
AAATACTTTAAAACTTATTATGTATGTATGTAGGTTACATGAATGTGTATAGATTACCTATCTATCTACCTACATGCGTTTTTGTTTAGCGAATCTAGAATTCTAATCAGATTTAGTCCGATGTAAGGCTAGTAGGGAGAATATAACCATGTATCCTTTGTGTGCTTTGATGTATTCGTTAAGATCCGCTTTGCCGTATAGCCAGTAGTTAAACGTGATTAAATCCTTGATAGTAGGTAGTGCCACAGGTGCACTACGGTACGGCTTTGCTCCGAATCGCTCTATTGATGCATTCATGTATCTCATACACCTATTGCTAACGTTTGTAATTACTTCTCAATTAATTACGGTGAGACGGAATAGAAATAGTGACAATTGTAAGGAAAGGTATATTAATAAATTTAAAACTATAAGCGCTTATTAATACATTTATTTATTATTACCCTTTTGTAAATTACGTCACCGTTAACCCATTATTGTCCCACTGCTGGGCTCAGGTCTTCTCTCAGATTGAGAGAGTTTCAGGCCACGTGCGAATTGCTTCACACACCTTTGAGAACTTTTTAAAGAACTCTTAGGTGTGTAGGTTTCCTCACGGTGTTTTCCTTTACCGTAAAGCTGTGATAATTAACTTTAAATATGCTTATAATTTTAGGAAAATTGGTGGTGGTGCGTGCCTGGGATTCGAACCTCGGATCCTCGATTGAGAGGCTGAGTTTCAAGCATTCGAATTTGAATTCGAAAGTAAATGACGAAAATAATGTCACACATTTCTTTAAGAAATTCTGCATTTACTTTTACGTAAACAAAAATTTAGGTGTATATAGTTAAATAAAGCGTGGCAATCTGTTTTTTTTTCGTATTATTTTCGCTTAATCATATCAGCCACTGTATAAGGGTCGTTGAGTGAGGGTGGTAAGTCGCGGCTAAATCCGCGGTAATGCGGCCGCAGGTGCGCGCCAACTCGGCTTAGCGCGGCCCGCACTATTGATGTTACCGCAGAAGCAGTGTGGTAAAATCACAATGTTTAACTAGTCGGTGACCAAATAGAGATCTCTAGAGAAGTCTTCTTTCAAGCTCCTTGCTCAGTCTTGTAATCGCTCTGATAGTTTACTTACCAGACATCTTCATTCCATAACGTATCATTCAGCATATTCTATGTAGGTTTACAAATTATACCTAATTCAGCGTTCTGTAAATTGAATATAACAAAATTCATGAATTTAATAAATATCCAGCATATAGTTATCTTCAATTAATTAATGTAATTATATAATGCTAATCGATAACTTAACGAGTTCCGTCTGTATTATTAGATCATTTCATTGATAATATATGCATAATAACATCACTTAAACTAGCAACATTGGTAAAAATAAGAAACTAAAAACCCGACTGCTTATAACGATACTTTTGTTCAATTTAATTTGACGATCTAACGCTTTGAAATGATAATTTGAGTAAAAGTATTATAATATATAAATTTTCAGAATGATCTATTTACTATTAGTATTGTCGTGATATTTAAAAAGTTGTCCCTCCTATTTGATCCCCTATTTGCAGGTGTCATTTTTTAAAAATGTATAGCCTATGTCACTTTCCAAACTGAGACGATTGTAATGATATGTCACACGTCACATTCAAGTCAAACCGTTGGGGCTGTAGCGCCGGTAAATACATTTCTGAGGACCCCAAAAATAACAAAGAAAATTGTGTTTAATAAAATTAAGGATAAGATAAAAGATGGAGTATACACTACAACGTATATTGGGGACATTGAGCGAGAGTGCTAAGTTGTGGCTGTCCGCGGCGACGACGGGGTCTCAGGTGCGCTGCGGGCCGGCTTAGCGCCGCACTATTGATGGCCTGATCAAATGTGATTTACACTTTAACGAGCCTGCCAGAACGAACGAACGATGCCTGAAAGTACAAATAAAAGTATAGAGTAGTGATTGTTAACACCATTTAATTATGATATAGGTCGTGTTGGGGTAGTAGTGTAAAAAAAACATATATTGTAAGTGACAAGTCATATCATTAATGTATCTAAGTAATGTTTATTTGTCCCACACACGGTCCTAAACTATTTATTCGATACTGGCTGATCCCTGTAGTTTCAGTTTACAACTGTAGTGTGATTTTAAATTGTAATAACTTCAATATACATAACGTATATTATAAAAAAATCTATAATTACTTATATCATTTCTCCGAACTGCAAATATATGCAAATGTACAGAAACGTGGTACTTTCATTTTTATTAAATGGATGGACTTGAATGTTTATAAGATCCCGTACCTCGAAAGGAAAAAACGGAACCCTTATAGGATCATTTTGTTGTCCGTCCGTCTGTCAAGACCCTTTCTCTCAGGAACGCGTGCAGGTATCAAGCTGAAATTTATATCAAATACTCAAGTTTACTGTCCCTTGGAGCTGTGAAGAAATCAAATCTCAAATCTAAGCCGAATTAATTAAAAGATACAGACGTTTATGCCGTAACTTTACGCAAATTTTCGAAACTCGCAAGGGAATCAAAACCTACAGGGTACTTCCCGTCAACATAGAATCTTGAAATTTGGTACGAAGCAACGTCTTATAGCACATTTTTTTTTAATAATTATAAAAAATATTTTTAATAATTTTTAAGTTACTACGCGTAGAGGTATTAAATTGAAATTCATATCAAATACTCAGGTCTACAATACCTTTAAGATGTAACAAAATCAAATTTCTAAGTCAATGAAATCAAAATAATCAGCAATTGAAGGCGCATATTTTCAAACTCGCAGCTACTCGCAATTGAATTAAAACCTAAAGGGTACTTCCAGTCGACCTAGAATCTTGAAATTTGGCATGAAATAATGTTTTATGGCACATATAAAGGAAAAATTTCGAAAACCTTAAATTTTGCGCGAGTCCGACTCGCATTAGGCCGGTTTTTTCTTAAATTAAAATATAGCAACTTATTTACGTAATACATAAACCTTAAATTTATAAAAAACTGCTTTGCTTATAAATCATTGGCCATTATTGTATTCATTGTTTAATTAGTGTAGTTGAAAAATGAGATTCCTGTCTTTTTAATAAGCGGCGGCGGAATATTTCACCCTCAAGCATGCAATAAATGTCATTCGATCTCGAGCGGATTAAGGCTCGTGGCCATAAAATACGTCGAGCGCAATTAGTGCGCAAAATTTCAATTTGATTGGTGTAATTGCACCTCTTTACAGAAACAGCACGGGCACAGTTGTTATTAAGCGTTTCTAATTTAATATCATTTGCATAGACGTGACCCGCCGCCGCAAAGCGTACAAGTTTGCGGTCGGCTTTTTATACACACATTTGGGTACATTATGCTCACATCAGCAAACAAAACAGTTTTAGTTTCACAGCCTGTTCGCGAAATCATTATATTTATGTAAATGTGCTTGTTTTGTAAGAGTGATGTGGCGCAGTTGTCGGATTTTGCGTTTTGCAGAGATTTTTGATTAAAATAATGCTTTTTAAATTTGTATTTCAAAGTAAATGTGCATAGAAAGGAGAATTTCACAGAAATGATGTATTGTTTAGTAACTAATTGCTCGGCTGGGATATTTGTTATTTAAATGAAAATGGTTAAGGTACTCCTGTAATGCAGTCAACGAGCCGATTGGTGGATATAACACCTATGTCTAAAGAACATTATGAAGAAATACCTGATACATAAGTCCTTGCGATGTTTCTCTAGTTCGTGATGTCGAGATTATTAATTATGACATTTTGTTTCTTAAAAATGATTGTTAATAAGTGAAGATAAAAATATGAAATTAAATTAATTGTAAAAGCTGATAGCTGATCGCCGGCGCGGGGCGGGGGCGCGCGGGAAGGCCCGCACTCCCCTGTCACAGATACAAATCGCGCGGATTTACGCGCACTCGAGCCCCACTGGAATTTATCCGTCGCTTCTATTTACGTATCCTTTTATTTGTTTCGCTCCTATTAGTCTCGATAGAGAATTTTTATGTTTGCATGCCCCCGGCGCCTGCCCTCGTAAAGCGGCGACTTGTGAACGCTTTAGAGCGAAGATAACACAATTTTCGAGCAAGTGATCTCTCTTTATCGGATTATGGAGCAATAACTTAACATTGCTGACTCCCAGTAAATATTTTCTTTTGTATCCCGATGGCTTAGTATGACTAATTGCGCCCGTTCATTGTTGCCAAACCAGGTGCGTTGACAGATGTAATCCTCTCAAGTTCTCTTCGAACCCAGGCGTAATAATGCAAACTACTAGAATGGTAAGTTGTAGGAGGTTTGAGTAGAAATGTGTTATTCGTGTGTCATGTTATGTGCAACTATTGTGTTCTAAGTTATATTCAACAGACGTTAATTATTATGGTAGGTGTACATTGTTCGGTAATTTTTTAAACTATTGTTTAGGCAACTCATGTTAGGATTTATTTATGTCCCTGTAGGGAACGGATCAGTGGGAATCCGCCGAGCAAACATTTAAATTAATGTAATAAAGAGGCGTGAAATGCACGGCTTTCGCGGATCCGGGGATTAGCGTAGCGAATTCGTAGCGAGCTTTATACTTGTATATCATTCCAAAATACCAATGTAGTAACTGTGCCAATGTAGTAAGTATCTACTATAATTATTACTAACTAGTATTTTAATGTGCATTTTACGATGTACCTACTAAAATAAATATTTCTTCTAAATTTACTTTATATTATGCAATGTTTTGACCACGTATTCTTCCGTATGGACTTTTTCTAGTTTTAAAAATGTTTTAAATGTACATATATTATTTAACTAAACACAAAACTTTTATATCTGTTTTCTTTCTATTTATTTTCTGTCCATCAAAAGACAATATGACTACTTTATTCCAGAGCAAAAGCCATTCAAAATATCTCAAAAATATTTAAATTTAAAAAATGTTCAATTCAATATGAGTATTTAAATCACTTAAATTCGATTGCAGTTTTTTTTTTAGATTGGTTGACCCTAAATTATCTCCTTAACCTAAATATCAATTAGTATGTAAACTTTTAAGTCGTTTAATTTAGGACTTAATTGGGCACAACACGAACGGTCACAGAAGAGCCAATGGTCAATAAGTGATCGGATAGGAATCGGCAAATTACACCGGTGTCGGCATAAATCGAGCCCGCTGTCGACGGCCTAATGCCTGTTAAGCCGACCGCCTGATAATGGGGTTAACACGTCCACAGGACTTAAAACTGTTGTTCCCTTTGTTCGCAAATAGTCGATAATACTCCATTTTACATATGTAATTATAATTTACAACAAAATACACATACATATTATTACCTTTTATGTTCTCTAATTAAAAAAAAAAGGAAATTGTTATCTAGCTACCTACATATAGTACCTACATATATTTATAATCCATTTTACAAAACTATACATTTTACTAACATTTATAATACATAGGAGTTAAAGTAGAAATTAAATCAAGTACGTAACTACGTAAACAAGAGATTTTTTTATCTGGTGGGATGGTAGAACTACTTATTTATTTTTGTATCATATTATAAATTTTATTACAGTGCCTTACAAGGGAATGTTTCACAATGGTAACAAAGATAAATATCTCCAATGTTATCTCCCAATGATTTGTGTCAAGTAATAGTTTACTCGCTAAGCAGGTAACATCTGTAGCAGACGAGTGTCAACTCCTGACGAGAAGCTTTTCATTATTGTACAAGTTTCGCGACGGGAAACGTGACACAGTCGGTTACGTGATCAGCAAGACTCAACAAAGAATAAAACTATATAGTAGGTAATATTTCTAAGAGATAATGTGTGCTGTGGAACATTTGCAAATAAATGGGCAAAACACTTGAAACGCGCAATAAATTTATCTATAAACGGTCACTCATCCAAATCTAGACTGCGCACAACGCGGCGACTGCTTAATTTTGTAAATGCATACATCTACACAAATAACAGGTTAATAATTAGCCAATAATAATAATAAAATAGTATAATCATGTAAACATATATCGTATACAAACGACTATATGTGTAAGGAAAAAACATACATCATATTGGCCTCATATGTTTCAGGGGTCAAATAAAACATTCCAATCACGTCGGCTCGCTTGTTTTACAAACCGATACGACGTGGGTTCCGGTGAGTTTCTCCCATCGTTATTCAATCATAACACCTAACAACACTAGCAAAAGGTTGTAA
This sequence comes from Cecropterus lyciades, assembly GCA_002930495.1. Taxonomy (NCBI): domain Eukaryota; kingdom Metazoa; phylum Arthropoda; class Insecta; order Lepidoptera; family Hesperiidae; genus Cecropterus; species Cecropterus lyciades. Next base: position 90,152 of record MOOZ01003433.1, read on the forward strand.
ATATTTCCCAATACATAGTCCACTGACATGACAATGCAATCAGCGGTGACCGGGCGGGATTTGCTTCATACATGAGCGGATTTGCAGGATGAATAAGTTTCGACCCCAGAAAATAACAAAGAGGTCCGATATTACGTTACATGTTTTATATGATTGTTTGCAAAATGCCTTCTTTGCTGTCGATATAACATATAGGTACTGATCACCTGTATTAAATAGAATAATTGCATTATTTCAAATGTGATAAAAAACCGTTTGTTGTCAAATGAATGTGTAATTATCATAAACGTTTACATAATTTCGTAGGAAACTATTTCGCATTTGCCGAAAATCGACGTGAAACGAATCGTGCGGCAAGCCGGATGTTAGTCTGAGGCCGGGGATCGGAGATGAAAACGTTGGTAAACCACGATTTTGCTCTAGAATGGGCTTTTTGATTGTTTGTCTAGCGCGCAGCGGACGTGGGCGGTGCGGGCGGAGCGCGGCAGGCGGCGCGGCCGGCGCGTTGCGGCGACGGATTAATGTCGCCGATCTAATATTCTGACAGGTGCGGTGAGCGTCGCTCGCACGCGCCCGCTCGCCGCACACGCATCCCCTGCACTCGCCCGCCGTGGAGGAGGCTTGGCCGACTGTGCATACTATACGATTGTTTGAAATTATTCTATTACAGAGTCAACCAAGAACGTTATGTTGTAATAACTTCTTTTTAAGGGAACAAGTTGTATTTTCAGTTTCATCATTTATTCGTATAGTCACATTCACCTCATTAGTTTAAATATTACTTAAGTACCTAAATATATATTTTCTACTAGAATTATACATAACATTCCCTCATGATCATTTCATTTGATTAAAGTAAAGGATCAAACTTCATACCTTCATGTCGTCAATAAATAACATATTCGCGAGGTATGGCAGCTGTTACTAATCGGACCGCTCCCCGCCATCCGGCATTAGTGGGTTCCGCGGCGAACTAAAATTTTCTCTGCGCGAAACTTTGCAAACACCATTAAGTCAATCTGCTCGTTTTACAGATGTTATCCTGATATTAACCGTGCTCGCCGAACTCTACAGATGTCATACAATAAGGTCGCTTTTTAAGAAAATTAAGATGGTACAGAATATGATTATAGAATTCGCTAATAAAACGTTATAATATCACTTATAATTGCTAATAAAGATAACCTAAGTCACTTTTTTAAAGTATCTAAATAATATTTCATCAAAACACACAGCAAAACTTAACAACATTCATTGGAAAATTCTTAAGGTAACCAATAGAGAAACGAATTCTCGATATTCTAAAATAAACTTTTTAAAATCATCTCAATAATGTGATCTGCCAGTCCCCAAGCAGTTCCTTGTAAGAGGAGCTTAGTGCTCCGAAGTGGGACAATTAGGTATATTGGTTTATATTGAAACATAAAAAAGGCTTCTAAATTCGCTACAAATCCAACGATTCACTACTTGTATCGGGTTCCATGTTTTAAAATGTTACTAGACTCAGCACAGTACATTCATGACATTGTATATAAAGTATTATCGTTTTATAATAAATTGCACTGTGGCGGTCATTCAATGTCCGTGATTAGTGTGCGAGTTCAGTTTTAATATAACGTGCGGCAATGACAAATTAATTACGAACGGAGAGCGGCGCCGTTTGTGTTTTGATTCGCAACGAATGATGAATGGTATTAATTTTGTACAAATACAGTAATTATTGAATTTTGATAAGGTTTTTTTTCGCATTGATTATAAATTTTAAGTTATATTATATTTCTATGTTTACGTATGGAATCTTGCCAGAAATTTGGTACTAGTGCCTGTGATAATTTTATGGGTGACTGTCAACAACTATGTATGCACGTATGTAATAATGTAATTCTCTCGTCAACCCATTGCCGTCCCACTGCTGGATACGAGTCTTCCAACCGAGTGAGGAAGGTTAAGGCCACAGTCCACCGCATTGGGACTAGTACAAACTGATTGACTTCACACACCATTAAGAACTTTGTTAAAGCACTCTTAGGCGTATAACATCACGATATATTCACCGTTAAATGAAGTGATAATAAATTTCTAATACACAAATAACTTTAAAAGGTCAGAGACACGCGTATGGGATTTGAATCTAGAAGCCTTGATTGTGAAACCGAGCTTAAACTAACTTTACTTACATAATAAAAAGTCATTAATTATCGATAAAATTATTTTTAATTTCATCGTTATTTATAAGTCTACAATGATCTAAAAATACATTAGGAGCTTATATAAAATGTAGAAAAATTGTCTAATCTAGTCATATTTATTAGGATCAATACAGTTTCTCTTAGTGACCGAATAAGTGAAAGGCAAGCTAGTCATATGTTTGCCTACCGACCCACAACCCCATTTTCAATTCTAGTCGCGGCTCGCTCGTCAACATCTCATTTATTTACGAGATTTGCCCCCAAATTCTTCAGCTGGTGCTTACTTTCATAACTTGTAATACGTGTTACATGAAATTTACTAATAATGTTCTTTTTAAATCACACAAGAGGATAAGCAAAAGACATTTGAAACAATGATAAGTGTTTTATCTTGTATAAGTTATTTTTAGAGTAATAGGTTTAGATCCACAGTATTTCATTAAAATACTGTTTTATTGTAAACATGTTAAAAGTAAAATAGACGGAATTTACTTTGTATGGATACTGTATATTAATCTCGTTACACATGGTCGGAGCATGCAGTTAGTACTACTTGAAGGGCAATCTTTACATACCGAGGGGCCGTCAGATCGTATTATACTACATTTTACTTTATATTAGACTTCCCACAGGTACGAGGTTATGTAGTCGTATTGGTTATGGGGGTTCATAATAGTAAGATTTAAATAATAAAAAGCAGGAGGCTGCTTCATTCCACTCACCAAAATCGTCCCGCTAAAGTTTTCTTCTTAATTCAAAATATTGTATTGTCAAAATAATGAAAGACACAATGCAATTTTTCATTGCAAAACTATCCCATCGTTATCTATTTCAAATCACGGGATAATCTGTCGGCGTAGATAGAGCGAGCGGCTCTACGAACGCCGTAGCCGCGTAGCACCGCGCACCAGCTGCGTGCAAATTGCTTAGACTCGATAATGGCGTTTTCAATTTGCGAGGATTTGCAACGCAAGCATCATGCTGACGTTTGGACCCTTTATATATCTGCAAGTTTAATGTTTCCCAATTTTCCTGTAAATATGCTATTATTGAAAAATATTTAAGTATGTTAGTATTTTTAAAAACAAATTTTTTCGTAACGGCATTTTTCGCATTCCGATAACCCTTTTAGTTGATACTCATATCTGTGCTAAAATAATTGGTGCCCTATATTAGATTTAACGAATGACGTCACTAAGATAATCATGCACTTTTATCCAAAACAAACGATTGTACAAACGTTCCACTCTATCTGTTGGAGTTGAATACAGTTTTAAGATTGGACTCTCATATATACGAATTATCAAGTTAAAAAAAGGCGTAAAGTATATTTCACCTAAAAATAAATATGTACGTAGGTACACGTGCATAAACATGTCATATTAACGCATACAAATACACTCGCGATCCACCAGAAACATTTTCCTGTAAAACACGTTGATACGGATAATCCGAGCGCGACATAACAGAGATTGTATTACGGCAATAAGTCCGCCTCGGAGCCCGATAAACGGAAGCTTAATCCTGCCAAGATTTTTTCACACGTCCCCCGCGAGGCGGGAGTGCCGTTGCCTTCGGGAAAACTAATAAAGAAACCATCTCGTAGCCAGCTGAAGCTTGAAATGTATTTTTTATATAATTTACCACGAATTGATTGTACGTGAAACATCTGAAACCCCATAATGATAAAATACAAGTACATTAAGAGGGATATTACGCATTCGTTGTCACTTTTTTTAGTATATTAAGTTTTTACTAAAATACTAATTTATTTGCTTATGTAGACACGGGCAAAACAATAAGTTTAGAGTTGTAAACACGTAGCGCGACGTGTCGACATGACGGCGGGCGGTGGTCACGCACTAATTACGCCGTCACGTGTCACGAGCGCAAAACACGTCGACACCCCTGAGTGTGGCCCACTTCCTATCGATATTTTCCAGCTTTAAATGTTTTTCTTTTTCATTTAAATATCTATTTTATTATTTTTATGTTGAAACAAGAATTTTATTAAACAAGAACATTGAAAATTAACGATACGAATGAAAATGGTTTTGTAACGAAGTGTAGTGAACTTAAGTTGAGAGAAAATAACGTGAAGCTTATAACAAAAGGTCGACATGAACTAACAAAAAATGCAAATCGGTAGTGTTCCGCAAATAAATAAATTTTAATTAAAATCCACGAATTAATTAATTATTACGGCTTTACGGTGAAAGATAACATCGTGAAGTAACGTGCACACCTGAGGGTTCTCTAAAAAATGTTCTCAAAGGCGTATGAAATGTACCAATACGCACTTGGGCAGCACGGTGGACTATGTCCACAAACTCTCTCATTCTGAGTGGGGACCCAAGCCCAGCTGTGGGACACTAATGGGTTGACGATGAGTTTTAATTTAAAATTGAAATCGTTTCTTGAGATCTTCAATACCTAATGTGATGTCGATCCTCGATTGTGACCAAAAAATAAAGTATTTTCATTGTGGTTCCATAGTTGCGAAAAGTCATCGCGTATCAAAATAGGTTTGCCATAAGAAATAATTGTGTATTCATCCTTAACCTTATCCAGTCCGAGATGAAATGTGTTCTTTTTTTTATATTATGGAAGTAGCAAACGAGCATGCAGCCCACCTGATGGTAAGTGGCTACTGCCGCCCATGGACATCTGTGGTTGATTACTAGATAAGATCAAAGTCTCACCTAAGGTTAGCCACAGATGTGTTGCTACTCCTGAGGACTAAGATGGAATGCCTCGGAAAAGTATGTGTCCCTTACTACACCCTTTAGACTAGAACACAGCAGCGCGTAACACTGCTGTTATTAGGCAATAATAGGTGTGGCGGTGGTGCTTCCGGAGCCGAACCACAAGAGTTCTTCCACCAGTAAAGTTAATACCACCACAAACTTCAAATAACTATAGTTTCTTCAATTCATAAAATATATTTGTACTATTTGTAAGTGTTCTCGTATGATTATACAAAATAAAGCCATTACATTTTAGAATTTGCTATACGTGCAGTTTTTTGTGCAATACAAAATGACCTGTTATTTTTTGTAATATTATTCGAGTGCATCCGTTTGACATCCCTATAAAGCGTAGTGTGGACGTCGCGGTTAGAGGCGAATGTCCGTTCCGATATGACTGGCCATGTTGCAAAAACCCCCAGCAAAACGTGGCACACCAATGCCTATCTGCTACACTACTCGACCGCAAACTGCATCCGACGCTGCACTCGTGTACAACTACGCAATTAGTTGCGGCGTACAAACAAAAACAGCTTTATGGTTCATATTTCACAACAATTTTACACGCAGCACCGCATTTTCGGTGTACACTTTACCGAAATATATTGTACTCGGTATTACCGCTGACATAATTCGTTCTGTTGTTCGAATAATATTTCGGTGTGGGCGTTTAATACATATTGTTAAAATTCAATTGTCCTAACTTACATTAAGTGTCGATAAACCTTAAGTTAGTAGTGCAATATTTGTGTATTATAATAAATGTATTATAATAAATGATACAACATTAGGAAATGAATAAATCTTTACAAAAAAGCAAACTTTAATTTCAATCATTTGTGTGTTTGTGGGCGGATGAGGGCGGTCTCGGAAAACGTCGCTTTGAGTCTCACTTCAAATTGCATTACAGTTGGCGTGAAACGAGGGCCTCAATAACCTTTTTCCTTTGCGCTCCGTGCAACTGTCGTTTTTATTTGATAGCACTTGTTTGTAGGTAATTACAGTTGGGGCTCCGTACGTTCTTACTATATTTGTTTCACATTTACTTTACTCAACCTAGCCGTACAATTTATTTTATGTCAAGTGGCGTGGAGATGAGATTCACGCATGAAAAGCTTTTCTCCTCTTTTCAGCAAAATAAATGAAATATTTGAATTAAACGTATGACGTATACAGGATACATGATTGTTGTATACAAATATACCCTGATATTTTGTAGAATGTATATTCTTATGATACTGTATATGAGTATGACGTCATTTTTGTTACACCGTTAATTGCATGGACAGCTGATTGTAGAATTAATCTACTTAAACGTATGTCATGATTAATTTGAAACCATCTGACGATTTGGGACGGACTGATTCAATTACGTCACGTTTGGAACACACCCGTCCAGGCGAAAGATAGGGAAAAACGGAAAAATGTCGGCATGAGATCGTGCTGACGATAAGTGGATGACTTCTCGCATGGTTTGGCTTCAAAGGGCGGTAAGTGAAGCGCGAACTCGCTCGACCCGACCACGTAACACTCGACTAGTAGCCAAACGATCATGATATTCAATAAGGATTTTAGCTCCATGACGTTTGGATATTAATTGCATGTTTATCAAAATATATTAAATCTAATCACTTGTGGTTTTTCAATTTAATGTAAATTGTGGTAATGAAAGTTTTAACGAAAATGAAAGTTTTGTCGTTTTACGGTTTAGTATCGATACTAATATGGACGTTAATTATGATATAAGTTTGCATTTTACACCACCTACATAATTCATATATTGCAAAAATATATGTTCGTGCTATCAAAAACTCTTATAATGTTTTTTACGGCGTAATAGTACTTTTCACGTGGATAGCGTTTAAACTTTGGAATGATCCCTCGTACGATCAACTTAACCCGGCGGCAGTAAAGCAAATCCTTTCTAAATTGCGTGTCGGGTGTTCACACGTTGGCTCGATATGTCGTTTGTCGATATTTTAAAAGAACGCGAGCTTCGCACGACATAAAAGAGATAGGAGAGTTAGGACTTAGTATCCATTTGCCGAAATTGGTCTCGTTGAAGATAACAACAAGTTTTCGCACCCTCGCCACTAAATGTGCAATTCATACGCGTGTAAACATATGAGGGCTGTTTCGAAACAGCGCCTTACTGTGATAAAAATAAACACTAGTTTAGGACATTACATGATTCTTAAGTTATGTTACTTGTAATTTTTTTTTCTTATCATTGTACAACGCGAAAAAAAAATGTGGTAACTTCATTTTATGTACATGAAATTTGTTTGCATTACAAATAATTTATTCGATATGAAAATACAAATAAAAATTGTTTGAATAAATAAGCTCTGAGATGATATGAAATGTCTGCTTTTTGTACATGCCTACGGAGGCACTTACAAATACTCAGTTACAATATTTTTTCTTACACTATCACCATTACCGGAACACGACAAGAAACTTATCGGCTTTGTCTTTTTACTTTATTATCATCTTGTTTTCCTTGATTTCTTAACAAATATATAAGAAAAAAGATTAGATGTTTATGCTTAATTTGAAAGGAAGTAGAACTTGTATGATTCGACGGAAAGATAGCAACACCGCATCTAATATGAGGCAGTTACTGCGTATCTATGTAATCGTGTGGGTACTGGTTGGTTGAATGCCTATAAAATGCCTTAATCCTCGCGACTGACAACGCACGTAGTCTTAGGTAGAAAATCATTTTATATGGAGTTGGTTTTTATTATGGACATGTATTAGGGTGGTACTGATTACTTACCATCAAGTGGATTGCATGACTTTTTGCTACATCAATCATAAAAAAAATCTTTCTTACGGTTTTTGTTTCTAGAAGTAGATGAACGGCTAACTCTAGTATACCCCAACATATACAAAATTCTACGCAGGTAAACAAATAAATTTAAATTAGTTTTAAAGCGAGCATAAGATTAGTTTCATGTGAGCGAACAAAGAAAACTATCCGGGCTCTCAGCCCCGGATGCATTCTTCCCCGGATATTGCAGTCAAAACACAAAAGATGTTCTTAGGTATTACTGCAGGTTATATGTTTTTATTTTTATGTTCTTTACCGCTTTGTTTTCATAACATGTACCTTCGCTACTATCACTTTTTATGTTAATTGGATTTTTACTCATTCTTAGATTGCAGTATTTATCGTAGACTCACCCAAACAATAGTTGCTTATGTTGCATATATAGGGGACACTGGGGTCACTTGATCGCATCTTTTGTTTTTTGGCTATTATCTCCTAAAGATTTATCTAATCTTAAATATTTTAGTACTGAAATACGTGGAATTTAAATGACTTAATCGTATTCATCCCTCAAAAAATAGGAAATAGTGTCAATATGGTATACGTCTTGATCCCCCTTCTCTGGAAGACTTGATCCTGTAGTAGCAAGTCTCCCATATTTGGGGTTACATGATATTAATGCAGAATAATACTAAAACGTGTTAAAATTGTTATATCATTGATTTATTTGATTATTAAACTATGAAAAGCGACTCAGTTTACATGTTAATTTGTTTATAATTTTTGTAATCTTCTGATTTGATGCAGATGTGAATGGAATTGGATCCATTGGAATTGGAACATTGTGATAATGAGTCCGCGTAAGTTCATCGTTATTTATTTTTTTGTAGAGAAGCAGTTGCGGGTCGTTCTTTATTTCTTCTTACACGTTCTTTTGTTTTATACGCTCTAGGCATTGGATCCTGAAATTAAGGAAAAAAGATAGTAAGGGACACCTGATTACATGTGTACCAATTGTACCCTAATCATGTAGAGATTATAAAACATAATAAATAAAAGTCTAGTAAATTAACACTTTTCAATGAAACTGAAGTCTAGGTACGTAGATAATTACTTGTATTACCATGATACATATCCAAATAAATGTTCTAAACAATTAATTAATTAAAGTAAATACTTACGAAAAATATGTTCTTGCAACACAAATCACATAAACATCCGCCATATGCTCAAGTGTTAAATTTGACAGGAATACTTAGAATAGGAAATATATAATTAGAATAGGAATACTACTTAGAAAGTAAGCGCGTACCGTAGATTATAAATTTTGCTAATCTTAAATTAAATAGTGCTCACAGAAGCCCTGTAAATCTTGTGTACCTAGTCTTCCGTAAGGATCAAGTGCCTGCCCTAAGCTAAGCAACTATTGTTTGGGTGGTATCGTATAAAAGTAGATTGTTGCATTTATTTAAATTGATCCACTTCGCGTAGCAATGGTCACGCTCTTTTCCTTGCAGAAGATTCTCATTCCAACCTGGAAAATATGCAAATGATATACTTTAGAATATGTTATTTATCCACTTTAAAAGATTTTGCTTATATTTCTAAATGTTATGGAAATTATGCCTTCTATGTTGTATTTATGTTATCATACAGTAAAATTATAAGGTGATAAAAATGTCCACCTATACATAAGGCACTTATTTCATGAAACGCCGTTTAATAAAAAATAATATTATTTTTGATATCGCTTACCAAACTCGTATATTGAATGTTATCATACAATAAAAGTGAAATTCGCAATAAACATGTAGCAAAGACTTTTACGTATAATTTCAACCCTCCGGGCGTCTTGCCTGCTCCTATAACTGTCATCTTGTCAAACTACACAGTGCTCGGCAAATCCCCGCATTTCCATACACCCATATTTTACGGCTCACCAGAGAAAATAAATAACAACGATAATATAAATATGAGCGTTTTCTGAACCTTTAAGTCGGGTGGTATTTACATATCAGTTGTTGACAGAAAAATCCCGAAAGCGATGTAATACGAGACAATGCTACTTTTATTAATTTATTTAAAACGATACTTCTAGAAGGTTCGAATTATATAAAACTAAAGAAGAAAAATTGAATCATACGTATCGGAAAGTAGGTATCTTTTATTTATAATCGATTATATTTATTTTACTTTAATTTGTATTAATCTATAAAGAACGATTTAATTATTTTTTTGAAATATAAGCCTTGCCACGTATTTAAATGGCTGTTTGAGTAATCCTTTGAGAAATCCTTCCTTTCTTCTCATCTTCTTCTTCCATGAAGAAGAAAATGAGAAAAAAGGAACTGAATGACTTTGAGCTTGCATATGAGGCTCTCAGTAAAATACCACGTCTCGGCGCCGTATGTCATCACTATGTCATTATTAAATAATATAATGCTAGATGTCTATGTCAAAAACGCTTTTGCTTTTAAATGCCATTCAGTCAAACCTCATTTTTTGATTCTAATATAATGGGTGTTATTTAAATAACGCTAAAATTAATGCACAGACGAAAATTACCTACCTATATAAGTTTTATAGTAGATAAATAAAATAGTACATATTTAATTATAATAATATAAATATAATTTAAAATTTAAAGTCATTCATGATTAACTTCGTGAAAAATTTAAAGTTTAGTTTTTATTAAGTTTTTTTTAAGGTTAACAAACTAGTTACAAGAATGTCATGAAAATTTACATTGACAGTTATTTTTTGACTATGCTAATGCTATAATTTAGCATGTTTACTTTATTTATCCTGTATAACAGCAAGATGTCGGCCATTTTTCAATCAGCTGTTTTAGATTGACATGTTTTAACCATAGACATAAATATTATAAATCAATACGCTTAACACCACCCGCGCCACCATGTGATCAAATTGCATAAAATGATTTAATATTGATTTTGGATGATTGAATATAATGCCTTCATTTTATTAATGTAAGTACAAATATAGTTACTTCTCTTTAATTATAAAGTAAATAACTACTAGTAATACTTGTTTATAAAGTCTTGTTTGAACAATTTCTACTGATAATAATCACAACTGTTAACGTTAATTCTTAAAAAATTATACACAAAGTATAGAAAGTGGCCGTAGTGGTCGTAGTTCCGTGGCTGAAATATTTGTTTTTTCTCTTAAACAAAGTAAATCTTTGAGACTGTTATACGATTTTTTCTAGCCTTTAAGGCTCTTAATACGATCTTACATTACGATTTTTTTATTTTTGGAGATTGTTATGCATACACAGGCTACAGAGTTAACTGGTGTTTTTACAAGCTTTTATTTAGTTTCGCCTGTCCCGATGTTTATCATTGTATGCATGTGTAAATCGCGTGACAATGCAATATTATGATGTCATGGTGAATCAGCACCATGGATGATGGAGCTGGAAGGTGGCCAAAGAAACTTCGCAATGAAACGACACAACATCATCGAGTTGGGGCTCATTTAAATCGTCTTGATGAGTATTTTGTCTTTCAATGGTAACAAGGGTCTGATGATGGAGTTGGAAAGTGGTCATAGGAACTCTGTAATGAAACGACATAATTCCAATGGGTTTAGACTCGTTTGATTCGTCTTAGCAAGTACTTTATTTTTAGATGGTAACCAGGGTCTGACCTGATTATGGAGCTGGAAGGTGGTCATAGGAACTCAGTAAAGAAACGACGCAATCCCAACGAGTTTAGGCTCGTTTGATTCGTCTTGGCGAGTACTTTATTTTTAGATGGTAACCAGGGTCTGACCTGATGATAGAGTTGTAAGGTGATCATAAGAACTCAGTAAAGAAACGACGCAACCCCGTCGATTTTCGGTTCGATAGATTCGTCTTGACTAGATGGTAACAAGGGTTTGATGATGGAGCTGAAAGATGGCCATAGGAACTCAGTAATTAAACGACATAACCCCATCGAGTATGGTCTCGTTTGATTCATTTTGATCAGTACATTGATGCTAGATGGTAACAAAGGTCTGATGATGGAGCTGAAAGATGGCCATAGGAATTTAATAATTAAACGACATAACCCCATCGAGTATGGGCTCGTTTGATTTATCTTGATCAGTAGTCCGGTGCTAGATGGAAACTAGGGTCAGATGATGGAGCTGGAAGGTGGCCATAAGAAGTTAGTAACCAAGCCACACAACCGCGTCGAGTTTGACTCGTCTTAATGGGGGACCGTTTTTGATGGGTGGTGCGTGGTGGTTTGGTGGTAATGAATATGCGACCCAATCTAAGAAACCTTGTAATATTAACTCATTAAATGAATCCGATAGAATGAGAAATGTAGCAAACAACTAACCATAATTAAGTAATTACGTAACATATGGATAAAGTTGTTAAAATATAAAATAATACTAAATAGTTCAAATAAAATTAAAAGAAAAAATCTTTTTAAAAACAAGCTTTTATTTAGCTCTTTTTAATAAAAATAACTATTTTTTACAAATAAAAGCGTGTTAAATTGTAATTGCAAAAGAAAAATAATGAAGGTGTAGTTATGCAAAATGTTCCTTAATGTTTCATCACAATGTCTGTCACATACACAGGCTACACAGTTTATTGTTGTTTTTATTAAGAATTATTGTACATATGTTTATTTGTGTATTCTAGAACTGATATAGATGATATAGGCCAATGTTATTATTATAGGCAATATTCAATATTATTAATTTAGTGTCGTTCCACTCACCTTAGAAGTCGTTTGAGGCCTCAAGTTTTTAAAAATTTGTTGGTTTTCTTGTCTTTTTATGGCGACATTGGTTTTTTCTATGTACAGTCATAAATACGAAATATACCTATTATTCACAAATAAACGAATAAATCTCAAACACTCACTACCTAAAATTTAAAAAATGCACAGCTGATTCGAATCTATCAGCTTAAGGTAGCATCCACTGACACCGTTAGTACTCTATTTATGATCTAATTCAAACGAAACAACAGGGTAGATGCAAAATTATGTAAAAAATCTACGACAAATGAGTAAAGGTAGCGTTACACCTTAAGTAACACTGTTAAATAAATTATATAGTATTCTTTATAATAATTGTGGTTCATACACTCATAAATATTAGTTTACAATCATCTTAATAAAATACTGTTCGAGTGTCCTATTAATAAATTATTAATTTTGATAATTTCATCATTTATAACCGACTATATATTTTTCAAGTTTAAATGTCTCGTACGGAATATTTGTTTCTCTTGATGAGACAGTTTTTGAATTAGATATTGGATTTTTATTTTGTTGAATAAAATGGCGTAAGGGCGTTTCTGTGTATTTTCCGCTGGGCGGAGTCAAAGAGAAAAATCACCGCCTTTTACTGCGCCACGCCCACACCGTCTCGCTTTTCCTCAGGACCACTTCACCGTTCTGCCTTTATTACTTATGCCACACTATACATATATGTTTATCTTCGGATTAATAAGAATAAGCAACATAGATAAAAAACAAATCGTGGTTAAACCTTAGGCCGATTTAAGTACCACCACTTTGCTTTTACCATCACATTCTTAATTAATTCAAAATAGACTTTCCAAGTTTTTAAAATAGGTGTGAGTCTGTTGTGGTATCCTGCATGACTGAGGATCTCCCTAAATTCAATCGGTTTGGTGACTAAACTTTTATGGGTTGTCGATCCTAGTCAGATCACGTACTTGTGCTCTTCTTGTTTAAAGGTGGTAACCACTTTCTACCCTGATGATTAGGCGTATTTAACTAGATGTTATTTCTCAAGTTTCATTGCCACGTCTTCATACTTTTTAAGACATATGATGATAGCTCATAGACGACAATAGCCACTTACTATCTGGTAAGACTTTAAGCTCGTTTACTATTTCTACTACTAAATCGACTTAAGGAACAAATATATATTACTATATATTATACGAATAATTTAACAGTCACGTGATATAAATCAAAAATTGCCATACATATCGGTGATAAGTGCTTATTGGTACCATAAACACCTGTAACCATTAGTTACCATTAGTAGTAAGCTAAATTAGTAAAAAATGCATTGCTTCTCACAGACAAACGTAAAAACTTCATGTAGCACATATAGGTAGGACCTGGTTTTATAATTATTTAAAGGATATTTGAACAATTATTAGTATAAGTGCAATACCTCATAACGACACCGCCAAGTCGTTGCCAAATGATATAAATAACAATGTGTGTTGTAAACCATTTCCAAGTGAGTTACATGCCATACTGACGTAGTAACCTATATTAAAATTAAGAAGTATACTGCCGTAAATGTTGGCGCATCGGGACAACATTACCGGGCGCTTAAAGGTTGAATAAAAGTAAATATATATTTGTTAAGACAAGGCTTTACTTAAACAAAAAAACATTCTTCGGCACCGTTACCACTTTCTTAATTAATTCAATTAGTGTGATGTCAAAGAGAATGTTAAATCAAACTATAATTATCAGTAATCAATAATGGATTGTGGCGGCAAGTAGAATGATGAGCAGATTCTACTTTTGATATGCCACACACGATTTGGTCTCACACGGAGTTTGAATTCAATATCTAGCGGCTAACTATAATTTATTTGTGGTGCTATTGCTACCTTGTGAACTGTCTTCTCTGGTTCATGGTGTAAGTATGCCAAAAATGACAAAAGGTCACGCTGTAAAAAATAAATCCCTCTAACTTTATAAAGAAAGGTAAGAAAAATGTAAAGAAATATAATTTCTACATATTCGACATTAAATTTAAATATAAAAAAGGGATTTCAAATGATTGAGTCCCATGACTTAAGAAAGTAAACGAATGATAAACGTAATATTTCAATTATAAATAAAAGGTTTTCGCAAATACACCTAATTATATTCACCATTATTAAATTTCACTTAAAAAATAAACTGAACTACCTATTTTACGATTAAAAATTATTGAGTGGATAAATAAACAAGTAGATAATTTAGTAATGATGGGTGAATATAATAAAACATCATCTCTATGCCATCAGTTTAAGTCTGAAATCATATAGTAAAGTTTTGTAAACAACTCTACCTGTCATTACGACCTGTATCGTTGAGTAAGTATAACATCGTTGCTTGGCGCGTTTAGAACTTTCAATTTGATAAATCGGCGATTAGCAACCGAATAATATTAGAAATACTAATTATATTAAGATTACTGTTGCTTTAACATAAAATATTTTTTTCATACGTTCATATTGTTGTGTTTTCAGTGTATAAAATTATAAAATAAATACGTAAGTTTGAATGAAAACTTCATAATATACAGGTAAGTCATAACGTTGCCAATGGCGTTTTAAAGCAGTTAATTTAATTCCTTATATTAAATGTTAACACGATATCTTCGGAGATATATAAAGAAAGTTTATTTCCTTTTTCTTGCCTGTACAGATAATTATACCGTAAAATAGTATTGTACCGACCGATGGAGGCGTCACTGTTTTTGTCAACTACGCATCTTTCCCCGGATTGGATAAAATGTATTCTAGAAGATTCAGAGTTTGAAGGTAGCTAATATATTATTTTTGTAATTTATTTAGTATTAACTTACACTTATGTTCTTCTTGCACGTGCAATATCTAAAGTATATTTAATATACAAATTATGATATGGCTGACGTTGATTGTCACATAATGACAGATTTTGCAAAAAAATATTACAATCCGTACGGCCACCAAACCTATATTATTATTGATGTTGTCTGACAGTGACATTGTATAAAATTCTGTCTGATAAATTTAATGACGTTATGTCTATTTTGCCGCACTTATTTATTTAATTTATATTTCATAGACACCAATTAATACATAGTTCATTATACGTCTCAAAGCGTTACTGTAAAAGTGCTGAGTTTAAATTATTTTTGTAGATTAAAATATTTAGATTTGGCTTAAGTAGGTAGACATGAGATATCATATTATATAATAAAAGTAAAAACGCCTATTCATTCTATTTAGAAAATGTAAGAACGCTCACAGAGAAGGAATCTTAGTAGGTCCTATTATATTTTTTCTACAATTTATTTTATTGCAGAATAGATACCTTATTTTTTGTATACTATGCTACACGGTGATATTTATTGATTCATGTGTATGAACTTATAAATACTGATATACGCTTTGTACAACAAACATTTATTTAACTTGTCCTGTTAGTTCGTAACTATATCAGGGAAAAACAATTATGCCCAACTGAAAGAGCTGATTTTTTCTTACGAGGGGCTTAATCACTATGACTAAGGTACGTAATGCGTCACTTTATTGCATAACCCATTATCCAACTGCTTGATTTCATGAACATGAACATTCATGTGTTTTGGCGAAAATATATAGATATTTTACAGTTAATATTAAATATACTCATACGTTATTGCAAGATTGCAAATATTGCCGCAATTTATTCTATCTTAATTAAAATTAAATTAAGAGGATATTTGTAACTAGTAAAAAAAAAGACTATTTTACGCATTTTTAACTGATTTTAATTTTTGGAAAGAAAGGTCACGAAATAAGATTCCATTTAAGGTTTAGTTTTGAGCAAGTTTGACGCGTTACGCTATCGGTAAGTAATGCTCATGAGTCACAAAGAATAAAACGTAATTTGGATTGGTTGACAAAACGTAATTAGCTTGGTGGTGTTATTTCAAATCCAATATGGCGGACGCCCCAAGATGGCGGATGAAATCATTCATATTGGTATGAAATGAAAGGGCTTGTTACATTAAATTTATTTTAATTTAATCAGTATATAGATTTCTTATTCTTTATAAAAATTTTGCAGCTTTGCTACCGCAAATAAAGTTGCTACGTGAGGAGGGACGAAGTAGCGTGTGGGAGATGTGTTCGTGGTTCGGCTGCAGGAAACACGGTATCCCCGGACAGGCATGCCGGCTATTCGAGCGCTATTTGTTCAGTGTGCTCCATAACTGCGGTAATCGACATGTCTGTAATGTATTGTTAGAATTTAACATTGGTTTCTTTATCCTCGTTAGTCTTCAGGAGAGCTATAAATTCGACTATAGATAATGTGAGTTTCTTTTTTTCATTAATAGGATTAAGGCTGACCGACGACGAGTATTATCACTTGAGCGATAGTACCTAAAATGACCATATTGTTGTTTAAGGAGTACCTTAAACGTACCGTACTGGTTTAGGCTTCTGTTCAGTAGAACAGGTGCCTAAACAGCTGCCGTTTGGGTCCAAATCTGTCAAAAGTGATTTGCTTATCTGTCCGTATATAATTTATGATATGTAGATCCATCCATTGTTACAGCAGCCTTTTAAGTTCCACTGCTGGACATCGGCTAATTGTGGTTTGTCAATAGTCACCACGTTTGTCATGCGTATTGGTAACAGTGGGTGTACTACACTAATGATCCACATCAAGTCGCTGCTGCCCATGTCGCTTCGCCGCCTCGCATTGTCGCCTCCTATTACATCCACCATAAGAAAAAGAGAGGTGCTATTCAAGATATAAAGATGAGAAACTGTTGTCACGGCGAATTTTTTGCGATTTCCCTATTAAGTGTGTTAAGTAGTACTATAGCTAACAAACAATTAATACTTAAACTGTTTTGTTTTAGACTATTTATACCTAGCTACTTATTATTATACATCCAATATAAGATTTAAATATATATTGTTGATATTTTTTTAATTATTGGAATTATTTTTACAGTTGATTACGGAGATGAATTCCTGCAGGCCATGCTGGCTGAGTCGCCTCTACTCTTAGCGTCATGTATTTCTCTGTCCGCCAAAATGAGCAACTCCGCTTTAATGCTGCGGCCCAAAGTAGTCAAAATCGTTCTGCTGTGCAAGAATATTAGAACTACCATAGACGAGATCATTGCTACCGAATTTAAAGTATTCAAGACACTGGGTAAGTATACAATAAATGTACGAAGTTATATTTGTCGCAGCTGTATTATGTTATAATTGATGACCACGTGGTGGAGCAGTCACCATACCGGTCTGATACGCAGTAGATCCCGGGTTCGATCCCCGGCCATACACACATCTGAATTATGAGTTTAGATATCTGTTCTGTGTCTGGGTGTTTGTGTGACATACGTCTTTATGTGTCCATGGCACCCACGACTCAGGAGAAAATCTTAATGTGAGGCACATTATGATTTTCTTCGGAAGTATGAGTGTAGAAAGCGTGTATACGATTCCAGTAGGTATTATTTAGTCGCTGCACGGTATGGTATAGTATTCTTTGCCAAACCAGAAACATCTCATAATGAGGAAAGCTACAACTGCAAGCTGGTTAAACTATGTTGGAAAGACATACTCATAAGTTAATGAGAATGTCTGGATTACAATGCAATATCATTAGTATATACCTTTGCATGTTTATTTGTATTTTTACATATATTCCATACGTTTTAATATTATATATATCTTTGAACCTAATTTAAGCAGGCACTACGAATTCGTATGCAATTCAGTACCTAACCAATCATTCATCTGCCTTTTCTATGCGACTGCCCACTTGATTTATATATTTTATAATATAGATAATTTCCTATTTAGGCAAAGTAAACTTTCATTGTTTTCGTAGGTTTTCGCGTACCTATGTGGACAACGGTAGAAGTTGGGGAGATGTTGGCCGTGAAAGCAGGCTTTCCGGTCAAGATGTTAGAGCGTGTTGCCATGGTGGTCGATGTGGCTGAATACCATCGTCATGTTATAGATAGCAAAGTTAAGCGTGCTGCCAGCGGGAAGGAGCAGCTCTCTTCATTAAGTAATTATAGTATTTTTTATACTGCACGTATACATAAAAAATATGAGTACTGGACGAAGGGACAAAATGGCCTTAAGCAGACAGTTAGAAGTCACATTAGATTCCTACGACATAGGGAGGTTAGTATTAATGCCTTTCAAACGAGCAAATTATTCGTGGTACTAATTTTATTTGTCGATTATGTTCTTCGATTTATTTTTATTAAATTTTCATTCATGAATATGTCTCTTAATTATGGCTCATTTAGAGCGAATGCAATAACGGGATACCAAGATCCCGAAATACCAGGATCCCGCATTACATTAGAGATAAGAAAACTTAGACATTATTACAAAATAGTGTAGTAATGGCACGACTAGTTTCTATCAGGTGCCGTTAATTGTTAGATTTCATTGTGAAAAAGTAAACTACAGGGCATATGATGTAAATATTTGAATTTTTCCAGTAAAGTTTTTTAACATTTACTTTCGGTCATATCATATGCATTTTATTTGTCTGATTACGCAGAATCAAAATCTAGAAGAATTATGGTTAAGAAGAAGAGTTATGAATATTTTTATTGCATTTTATTTTATAATTGGCCCTAATGGAATGTAGTGACCGTCGCCCATGTACATTTGCAACACCAGAGGAATCGCCAATACATCGTCGATTTTGAAGAATTATTAAAATATTTCTTAAAGATCCCAATGTCATAATGCTCCGGGAATACCTCAGGAGGAAGCTCATTCAATTTATATCTTCACAGGTATTAGCGGAGTTCTTTCACTGCACCTGACAGCTGGCGCAGTGGCTGCCACGGCCCGCCTCAGCCACTGCCACGAGCCTGAGGCAGTGCGACTGCTGGCACAACTCACTAAGGCGCCTGCCTTGTATATCGAATGTATACAGAACATAATATGCGCCGAGATCCTCTCCGTCTCACCGCAAGGGCCCAATTTAACGGTCACGCAGACCGGCCATATTGCGGACTAACTCGCCTCTTAAATGTGGTATTCATGGAAATGTTTACTATACACAAATTTCAATGTTCGTCATTTTGATTTTGTTATTGTTTTAAGCACCTATAGTATTGTTAAGTAGTCTGCCATAAACACGATATTGGTCGAATGTGACATGATATATCATATAAAAATTAATTATCTTTATTCAAGTACATATTATTATTTTATAAAAGAAATAAACTCCTATATATCTGATTATTCAAAACGAAAGTTGATGTACATATTCTTTTATCGTGAATAAATTATCTTTCTTTCTCTCTAATTGACTTTTTAATATTTGCTCTCTGACAAAAGTACTCAATAAAATTAAAGCTTTCTAATAACCTACAACCAATAACTATTTTAAAAAGGCATTTTAGATAGGTAATAGTTTCAACACACATATGTATATCTTAAAATTGCATACACTCTGACCAGAATACTCGATTAACACTAAACACCAACTTAACCTGGTCATAACGCCTTAACATTCTATTGATAGGCTTAAATGTGAAGTATGAAGAAAAACAGAAACATTCTTAAATAAAATACCATTAATGATCTGAATTGAAAAAAAAAACACAGGAATGTAGTTTAAAATTCACAATTAAGTAAAGGCAAATTCAAACTGTAAGTAAATTCTTATTTTAATATCAATTATTATAGAGCTTCTGGATGTGCCTTATAATTTATTTTTCACCCGCTTTTGTAGTTGCTGATTTAATTGAAATAAAAACTTTGTTACCTCAAGATATGAACTGTAAATAAGTAACTTATATACTAATTAAATTAAGTAATATTGGGCACATGCAAACAGAATCGATTGTCAAATGGGGGGGGGGGGNNNGGGGGGGGGGGGAGCGGTGAACATACATAAAAATACATAAAGTCGAGCATAATACCTCCTCCTTTTTGAAATAATTTGAAAATAACAACTTTGCGACGATTAAATGCTCTTAAATACTATTCAATAATAATAATACAATTCAATATAATTAATGTTAATTATAAACTCTATGTATGTTTGTTTTAATTGTTTGGGTAAATAAATAAATAACAAACGGATTCAATACGAAATACCACTTTTAGTGAAAGAATCTCTGTGGATTTGGTAACGATGAATATTAAAGTGTTATTGGGTTCGCTTCTCTTTGACTAGCGAAGCGCAAGATATGGCTGCACAGGCGGAACTCGAACCCACTGACGCCGCGATGCATTCGGTTTTAATATCGGCAATTACGTTTAATATTATACTTCATGACCATGTTGAGATCATTCCCAACGATACGCTACAGTTGAATGGTTCTTTAATGAAACAGCCACATTTATTAACAAACCATATATATATATATTAGTACAGAAAGCCATAGCAAGCATAGCATAAATG
Source organism: Cecropterus lyciades (assembly GCA_002930495.1). Lineage (NCBI taxonomy): Eukaryota > Metazoa > Arthropoda > Insecta > Lepidoptera > Hesperiidae > Cecropterus > Cecropterus lyciades. The sequence continues at coordinate 111,027 of MOOZ01003433.1, forward strand.
TATGGACTTATAACATGAAGAACATTCATTGCAGTAGATATAGAAACTTGCGTCCCGCGCATAAAGGAAAAAGAGATGGAATTTAATTATACGGACAAGGACAGATTTGTGGCCAAGTGTAATCCGCGAAATATTAACAAGTTATAAAAATTATGAATTAACGTCATCTAGACGAGGGTCGGGAGGGGTGGCTTGAGGGGAACAACAATGGACGTTGCTTTAGGGTTCCCAATAAAAACTTGACAAATGGCGTTTCATAATCGCTTCGCATTCCGGACCTCGTCACCGGCTTACGTTTTTGTCCTCCCTCGGAAAATATGTCTGTTGTCCTGAAATTAAATCGTATGGTGACAGCCTACTAGTACTAATATGCTCATATGATACATTAGTAATATGAATATGCTCAAAAATTACTAGAGACAGTTACATGCCACGTCTTCATTTAACAAAGTTCAGTATTTTTAACTGTGGGATTAATTTATTGCGATATTTTAAGTTTTACAAAACATGTACATGTGTGTCGAACAAAACAGGCGTAGAGTACCGCTTAACATAGTCAGACCCTTCATACATACGATTGACTACCTATTTATTTACTAGATTTAAATTGTTAAGCCTGTTAACGTAACGATTATCCAGTTTCCAGTAGTATTTTAGCTAGGTAGGTAGGTATCTTGTGCCTGTAGTTCCGGGACCAGAATAATGCTACGGTATCCCCTACCTGTCGTAAAAGGCGACTAAAACGGGGCTTCCGGGTTGCGGGCGGCAAGAGAGGGAGCTCGAGCGTTCCAGCGAAACAACCTCGGGAAGGACGGCGGCATGTGTGGTCGTATGCCGTCCGCTCACAGGAAAGAGCCCGTAAGGGGCATCGCGCGCGGAGGACTCCGGTTATATTCCGTTGGAGATCCCGGAGTCATCCACGCAGCGCTGAGGACGGCCACCGGGGGGGTTTTAGTGCGGTAAAAATCCCACATAACCCGGCGTTGCTCCCACGGTGACGGGTACCTTTTGAAGGTTTTCCCCTCGTTACAAAAAAAAAATGGTAGGTAGATATCTAATCTTTAAAGTAAGCGGTACCCCGCCGCGACATTGTAGTACAATTTTAACGAGCAAATGTTGTTATATTTCTATCATTCGAGCGAGTTAAACCTATATTTTAATATTTCTATAATTAGTGTAACTCGCTCGAATTTGATGGGTCATCTGTAAATATTATTTTTGACTTTTTAAATGGTTGCTCACTTAACTTTATAGAGTTGGGTTTTTTTATATTTAATATTATTTTATTTTAAAATTTTTAAACTACATTTGGTACTGTAGGTTTTGATATTTGCCTGCATATATATATATCTGTATACAACACATCAAATACGAGTTGCTGTGATGTATATGACGAGATGATGTATTTGGTATGCGTTCAATATTGAACATTTCACCTACCATAGCTTTTATCAATTTGACCGATTCAATGGAATGGACAGTTTCTGTTATGTACACGTCAATTCTTTCATTTGAGACGCTACTTGGGTATATTTGACAAAAATTCGATTACTCATCTTTCATCATCAACTTTGATGAAACATGTTTAATTATAGCATACTCGTCATGCCCTTTCATTTGATACCGCACATGGGTATATTTCGATACGATATTCGATTATTTCTCCCCACTTTGAACTACATTATTTAGTAACTGGTTAAACTGGTTTTGATAAAACACATTTAATTGTAATATAGACATCATCCTCTTTCACTTGATACCCCACTCGGGTATATTTGACAACATTGAATTCATCCTCAATTTAACCCCCTATACCTAATAATTGGCTGTACCGATTTTAATAAATCATTTTTTAAGAATCAACACCCGGAAACTTTCTGTCTAATTAAAAAAACCGCAATCTAAATCGGTTCACCTGTCTAGGAGCTACGTGTCCACAGACAGACAGACATAGCAGTCAAACTTGTAACACCCCTCTTTTTGCGTCGGGGATTAAAAACTAGTAAGGTACAGACGCTTATGATGGCCAGCTTAATTTCAAAACCTCGTAAAATCTTTCAAAGTTAAATAAAGAAAGAACATAATCAACGTTCTAATTTGTATATGTGTTTATGAAACAAAATATTATAAGAACATTTAGTGTTTTTCCCAAATTTGACAAAAAAGAAACAATTTTCAAAAACTGGGTGTTGGGTCATCTTAAGAACCTGGTCGCACAAGATGGACCGAAAAATATTCATGGAAATGTGCTTATAATCAAAACTTAAACACTGTTATCATAAAAAAAATTAAAAACACCTCGATAATTCAACATTATTCGTAAAAGTAAAAAAAATAAGGCGATATTTAATTGTACTTAAATCTACCAAAATTAATATCAACGATAAAATTAAAGTTAACTTTTAAATGAAATAAACATTAACTCGGTGATCAAGTATGAAAGTAACTTATAAAAAAATGCATCAGTTCTTTTTACCGAGATTTTTATGACATTTTAGGTGGTGATTCTTAGGGATATTGGAAATTGACACCTATTCTTAGATCAATTATAATACCTACACTACTTCTTTCTTCTTATTAATTCAGTATACTTATAATAGTAACAAAAGAGTGTTATTTCATAAAACGACAAATAGAAATCTGAGAGAAAAAAATCAATGTAAAAATAGAATTATATTACTTATTAGCTTGATAAGATACTTAATTGCATTCTGGACATATTGAATTGCTCCTCATGACAGAAACATTTCCCAGCTCTTATAACAGGCAAATGATGCTGTCTGTTCCACACGCCGTTGGTAGTCCTAGGTTCCATTTAAACGTACGGTTCAAAATAGAATTAACTTAAAATAGGAAATATTTCGATAAGATTAATTAACTCTGTGTGAAATCGTAATTTCAGCAGATGCCAAATTAAAAATCAAGGGAAAATTCATATTTTTGTAAAAAATATGGACATCTCAGGTTCATAATTTTTTTATTTAATTAAAACTAAAATAGTATCAATTATGATTAAATGGTCGCTAAACTATTATTTCAATAATCCCTGAAAGGCCCGGGCTATGTTTGGGGAACATACAGTTGGCCATGATAGGAACCTATACCATTTTTTGTATTATCTTGTGAAGATAGAAAAAATGTTAATTAAATAATAGCATTCTATTTTCATTATAATAGCATTCTATATTCTATTCATACCTATAATTTTACGGTCAATCGATAAAACATGAAGTTTTACAGGATACAACAAAAAAAAATTGCTTTCAACTTGCTAATTTTCAAAAAGTATATTTTTTGGAGGTTATATAACATGTATCATCTTGACATGACGAAACGAAATGTCATCTGACTTCTAAATGGAGGCACTCCGCACATGAATCGCATTTGCACTTCTGCCTACGGTAATAGTCGCTGAAAACCGCGAAATTACAAATGTTTAGAGTAACGTTAACTGTGTTTTTTTAAAAGTGGGCCATCGTAGGAGCCGGGCCATCTTCGGTGCAACTACCTTAGTCGAGGCTTCCTGGTAAGTAGTCAGACACACTGGTAAGATACCGGTAATAGAAACCTCACTCTTCCACAGTTAGGTATTTTAATTAGTATTAAACATACATATTAGCACTATATTCAAGATAACGGTAAAATAACAAAGAACAAAGTAAGTGGAGTGGCCAGCAAAAAAGTGTAAAACATACACCATACATATAGTATGGTGTTGAGTTAATATTTTATACATATCTATACTAATATTATAAAGCTGAAGAGTTTGTTTGTTTGTTTGTTTGAACGCGCTAATCTCAGGAAC
>MOOZ01003439.1:37104-48643 GCA_002930495.1 Cecropterus lyciades
TACTGAATGAATTTAAAGAGATTTTGAGTGATTTTAAAACGACACATGTGAGTGTTACGGCATGCGGATATATAGTTACGTGTGGACCGACCTTAGTGTCTATTCACTTGTTCCACAACCACAACATATCATATCCAGACAGCTGCGTGGTGGGGTGCTTATAGGAAAATGTTTATTAGACGTAGACAATACCTACCACATAACAGTCAAAACGCGACCACTAGCGATGCCGTACCTCCACAGCAAAGACACGTTTTTTCTATTTTTGTTAGATTGATATATTTTAATAGCAAACGAGCAGCCGGTGCATCTGATTGTAAGTGGTCACTATCGCCCATCGAAATCTGTAAGAAACATCATATAGATCAAGGGTATTATCTGAAGTCGATCACAGATGCGTTATTACTCGCAAGGACTAAGATGATTGCTTCATATGAATGTGAGGAAGCAACCACACCTTTCCACCGAAACGTAAGACCTGTTTTACGCTATTAAGTACATTTGGTACCACTCCGGTTGAATACCACCTTGAAGCTAAAATTGTACACAATGCAGCTAAAAGAAGCTGCCTTAATACTTTTCACTTGTAACCACGACTTGCCGATATTCTGTCGCTGCGGTGTTGCGGTTGTGGTACTTGTGAATAGGCACTTATGGATATAATGGTTTCACATTTACATAATGGAGCGTAGTTTCTTGTTTGAGTAAGTAATGGAGATGGGTGGTATTCTTGGCAATTTAATTTACCGTTCATATATTATGCTTTTAAAATTGCGTATGCAGGAATATTAGTTCCTAGTATTTGAGAGTTGTGGTAAGAATATTGATGTATACTGATGAACGTCTATTTGAAAGAATTTTCGAATTTTTTTGAAGTCAAAAGTGACATAATACATATAATGTCAGTTTTGTAAAAATACCTTTACAAGAAGTGTATTTCACTTTGATCATCCAGGTGACTCTGAAATTACCTACAGATACATAATTATAAATAAACGACATTTTAGGCACCTATTTTACTTTAGATTTTTAATACCTGTTTAAAGGATATCAAAATAATATATTTTTCTGAAGTTGTCTACGATCATCCAGGTGATTATGGTTCGGGCGATCAAATTACGTCAATGAATCGCCTCGGATCACTAAGATCTTAGATATACACCTTCGAAGATAATACGAACCCCTTCCTAATGGCCATACGAACATAAAAACGATCTTTTGGAAACATCTAAATACTTAAGTCCATAAATTTATAAAATGGCAGGTTTTTAAAACTTCAAATACAAGTTTAAACTATTTACCCTAACCATAACAGTCATGTAATTTACTATTTAGGTGAAATGATATTTTACCATCAACAATGTTATAATAGTTGTCATAGGATTGAAATGAAACAAACGCAGTGCAACTTTCTTTTAAATTTTATTTGACACTCGGACGACGATGCGGGACTGAGCCAGGGTGCCAGCGGAGTCCGTGGCCTGCAGCCACGCGGCAGGAGGTCCTGCTGGCGGCGGCAGGCCTCCGCCTGGTGCGGCGGCCGCCGGCGTCTCTCTCAACCATGTAATCACTGTGCGGATTCTAACAATAAGTGATATTTCTAATTGCATTTGTTCTTCACAATCAGCTTACTAACCATTAAAAAACAGTGACAGTTGAGTGGTTAAAACTTGGCCCGGTTAAAACAGTTAGGAGGTTCAAGATAGAATATTTATAGTAATAAATATATAATATACTAAAACATAATTAAGTTTTTTTATTATAGCTTAAGTATAACTTGCAATATGTGCAGTTCTTATACACGTAGATTTTCTTACGTTAAAGTTGTTCACTACGATGATTTATAGCTAAAACGTACATAATGAGAAATGAAACATACGTGACTTGGATTTGAATCCAACCTCTAGCGTGAGGTTGAAAATAATACTACTAAAATGTCACTTCCATTATTCAAAATGGTTGCGTTAAAGTAAAAACAATTTTGTGCTTTTCAACCGATTTTCTTCATGTGTTTGATTTTTTCTTAATTTATTTTTTAACAATAGAAGTGTAGTTCTATCAATTAAAAAGCGTGTGTGTGCAATTCACACAAGGAATTATTTCTAAACATAAGGTTATTAAAACTTATGCTTTTCCAAAAATCAATAAAGTAATCATCGTAGCCCATATTCCGACATATACCATATACCAATGTTGAGCTTGTATACAAGCTACGAAGTAGTAATAATAGTTAGCACGATGCAGAAAGGGGTGCAGCGATGTCTAGTTGTAGAGCTGTCAACTGCTTTCTTTACGAACTTCCGTTTGGTCATGTTTTAAATCACGACGATTTTAAAGAAGTTTAACTTAAAAAATATTGTATTATGATTATGTTCGAATTTAGATATATAGTGACTCGCTTCATTATAAGTTAATTTATTTTATACGAGGAGAGGCGCTGAAAAACTAGTATTAATGATATTTACTTTGACGCCTGAGCGCGTAATAGAGATGAGCCACAGTAAGTTTTTGTTCGTGTTTTAGCTGGCTTTAATTAAATCTTTTGCTTTGGTACGACTAATTAGAAATTTTCCGAAGTACACAGCCACTGGCTCTTATTACTTTATATGTACTACCTGTAATTATGAGTATATTTTAAATAAATCTGAGTACGTTACTAGGTTAAGCATAAATAAAAATTAAACAAAAACCTCAACTATTTATTTTGTCATACTATTTAGTTGATGCATATTATATTTTTAGTTTCATATGCAATGCTTTTGAACACCAGTAGTTGAGACTTTTAACGCCAGATACTAAATAATATTTATTTTTATTCAATGTTGAATTACTGTTACAAGCATAAAAGTTTTCTTGAAAATATTCATCTTCTTGCTTACTTACCAAAGCATAATTCTTTGGCTTCTGTACTGAAAAAATATTCTTTGATTTTTTTTCAACTAAGTATACTCTAAGACGGTATGTATGACTACAGCAACATATAATAAAATTACAGAACTAAAAAATTAAATTCGTCACTTATCAAATTTCAGTTCGCTAATGGATTATTCTTGTAAGCGGAAATCCCACGCACCAGTAGTACTTATTACGTTCCTTATTATAGTAAGTTATGAAACTATGACTTAATAATGTGAATAATCTTAGTTGAAAAATAAATGCTCTAGTGAAATTGTGGAATAACCTTATTTGTCTTATATTATTATTGTATGTGATATGATCCGTTTTACTTAAAAAAATACAGTTATATAAAGGATTATTAACTAAAGTGTACATTTGAATTGAAACGCTTACTTAAAGATTCAAGTAACGTAAGAAATAATAGTTCAATAGATTCTACTGTCTAAATGAATAAAAGAAAATTGTAGAGAGAATATAAATTACATTGAAAAGCCTGAGCTAACTTAGTGAACGTTCCAGAACATTCTAGGGCTTAATAATTCTTGACTAGAACGGCAGCTCAAAGCTTTTGAGCTTTGTTTATTAACTCCACTAAGACTGCGCAATTAAAACGTCACGGGGAGCCAAGATTATAATAATCATTTCGGGTTATGCTCCCATAAATTAGCTCGACAAAAACAAACATTAGCCAGCGGCCATGCTTATGACGTCAACAAGATGGCCGCCCCATTGATAAACCGTCATGACGGGCGGTCGGCGCGAATTGCGCAGGCTCGGCTATACAACCATTGATAGAGAGGTTTTGATGACATTTATAAGAACAGATTACGATGCGATGTTTTATAAAAAATCTATAAGAATATCATCGATTTGTCTATTTGTTTTGTCATTGCATAGATAATCCTAATGTTGGGCTATAAGTGTAGAAAGCGTTATGTATTTTACGTCTTCGCAGTATAGTGATGATTGATAGATACTTATTTATATATTGCATATTAATGTATTGTATATTGCCACTTTATTAATTAAATATCTGCATTTTAATTAAAAGTCCACAAATACAAACATGCATGTATTATGCGACTAGATCTAAAAACGCAGTGCTACGAAAGTACTACGATTCGTAGCACTATAGACGTAGTTGTAAGCGCTGTAAAGAAAAGCTAAAGATATATACCATCTCTAAAAATATTACCTATAGGTACTACGATTATATTTTTACGCGAATACATATTTTCGTAGCGTAGCCTTCTTATGTATTATAAAATATACGAAACTATTTGAACATAAATATGTAGATTGTTTATTTTGCTTTGTGCAATACTACGTCGCTATAATCTGAATAAATACCGAAAGTTAACATTCTTATATTTTATGTTGATCGTCTGTTATAAAATACTCAGAAGAGCAGCCTCTGGACAGTGTACAATAATAATATAGGTTACTTCAGATGCCGCTCCGTTTTCCGAACAAGCGGACGTATACCGCGCGCAGTAAAATTCTCCGCTGACTTTTGAATTTCGAGTCACAGATTAAAACTAAAATTATTGAATAAGTACAGTTAACTTTTTAAAAATTTATAAAGTCTTAGGCTTCGGGCGTCTGCTGACATCTGGTGGACTCGCTGGATTTTTGAAATTGGTAAGTATTATTTTTGAATTTCGTATTTGGGATATTTTTATAATTTATATAAATTTTATTTTTATGCTATATATATAAGGTAGTATTAATTATTACTTTTATGTTTTATCAGCTTACTTAATGCAATATATTTTTACAAGGTTTTATTTAATCAAAACAGGTACATTTTTATATTTTAGTAGTTTTAATTATGTTTATATACATATCGCGGTATATTTGATACTAATAGTGTCATAAAATTAGTAAAAGTACAGATCGGAAACCTACGGGTTGTTACCAGTTTTCAAATCTGAAAAACTGAAAATAAAAAACTAATTTGGAAAAATTACTAATACAGGCTTAGTGTTTTTATAAATAATAAACAAGACTTTTATATTATTCTGGCTTGTAATATTCCTTATTTAACTTTATAATTTTGCTTAGAGCTCTCGTCGGTAAATACTAGAAGTTCAACAGGTTAACTTTGTTTTATGTTTCAAGTATATATTCTCTTCGTTTTAAGTGTTTGTTTAAAGCCATAAAGACGGGAATTGCTTGCAATCATTTATTTAATAATAAATGACTGTCTGGTAAACACTACCAGCACACTGCGACTAAAATTACTAATAGAAATCGAACTTACGTTCTTTATATTACACCTGGTATGGAGACCATACGCATATTAAATGGAAGAGTTCATATTTGAAAGTTTTTTAGGAAATTTCTAATTTTATTTTTGGGTTTGAAAAACCTTTGAGACCATTTTTATATAACGTGAATTCTCATTCTATTAAGGCGGTGCTGCACCCAAATGATCACCGTGGATAATGATTAATCGATACTATAATAATCGTTGTTAATTTCCGATTAATAACCATCATTTGATTAATCAACGATTTTTAACAGTGACTGTTATAAAAAATAGAACAATTCATTATTTCTCAGTAATTATTAATAATTAATCGGTTAACTAAGCAAAATTTGAAAAATGTACTATTGATGGCTGATTATCGACGATTTTTACGACATTAAGCGATTGCTTTATTACTAAAATTTGGCGCACAGATAGTATATGACCTGGATTAACATATGGACACTCATTACCGTAGTGAACTTGACCGAGGTGGGCGGAACCATGGGAAAAATCTAGTAGGTTATATATGGAGTTGGCATCCTCCTGTCCGAACCATACCAATTCTTCTCAATTCTAAGGTTCTCAAGTTGTAAAGGATTTTTCAATCATATATTTTTTGTAAGGCAAAACTATATTGACAAGTTATCGCCATGAGTTCATAATGGTGCTACCCATTATGGCAAACTTCAGTACTGTCATCGTGTTAAGAAATAATTTTAATTATCATTAATGTCTCGCATTGCGATTCGTACTTCGCCAAGTTTAAGCCACGATTTGAAATTCTAATGGATTTTCGACTAACTGGTGGTGCTGATGACATTCGTAAGATATTTAATAATTATTATTTAGCGTTGCGTTCAGTACAAAAGAAAACTTACGATATATATGTATGTATATTAATATTCACAAATTAATCGATTCGAGTAGTAAACTTGAAAACAAAATATAAATCGAAATATTATTTATATTAAATACACATATTATTATTGTATGTACATTAAAATAATATATTGGTACACCAATCTTTGGCTTATAACAACAGTGTCATATTCTAGCTTTGGATTGAAAATATTAAAGACTCGAATTAATCTTTGATCTGCTTGTATCAGATATCATTAAGTCGTACATCGTAGAAACAATCACGCGTAGGTTCGTAGCATTACCGTAGCACCGTTGATCATTCGACGTATCAGTATCATTATCAAACTTTATCCGAAAGCCACGAAACAATCGTTTCAAGTGTTTTTTAAGGGTTAAAAACATATGTATGCGTCTGTTATTATAACTACCAAATTTGACTCCGCCATCAAATTACAGCGTAAGCTGATATTCACTCATCGCTGACGCTTGTAGCATAGAACATATATTTTGTGGACCTAGGGGAATCACTTAACTGTTACTGTAGTTAGCTTCATAATATATTGACATATTACGTTTGATTCTTAGGTGATTACCTTAGTATACGAATATTACGTTATTTACTACTTGCTACGCACTATAACTGTTTTACGAAAACTTTCCATTACGAGTACGCCTACGAAATAATACTTCCACTCGTTTAGATTATAGATATTTTAGGGACAAAAGAGTGTATAAAAAGTAAAGTCTACCTTTGGGTAATATTCCTTCAAACTTACTCTGATTTTAATCGTGTTAAAGGTTGCCCTGAACTAAAGCACTTTAGTAAAGTATGGGTTTTTCTGTTTTGATAACCCAAATAATAGGTATTTGGCTTAGATATATTTATACAATAAAGTATATTTTTGCAATTCCAATTTGTTTTATGATATACCAATAATGGGTACTAATGGCGTAGCTATCGAAGGGCTAGACGGGGCAGTGTCTCGGGGTCCCCAAGATCGGGGGCCCCACGGACTCTGACTTACAAAACAGTAAATTGAACTATTGAAAATTTCTCCCACATTCGGAATATAAATAAGCCATATAATTTAATTGGGGCCCTAGTTTATTTACTACCCCAGGGCCTTTGGTCACCTAGCGACGCCACTGATGGGTACCGTATTTTTATAAGGTTGACGTATAACAGCAAACGATTCAGTCCACTTGTTGGTAAATAGGTACTGCCCATGGACGTCTGTAACCAAATCCATACAAAACACGGGTTGCCCATGACACATGCGTTGTCACTCTTGATGCTTAATAAGGTCGCCTAATATGTAATTAGCTAGCATCAACACTAAGGTTTGGGAATTCCCGACAATTTCAAAGTGCCGGGACACGAGACAGCCTACAATCAAAGTCCCGGGAATTCTTGGGACTTCAAGAGTTTTAAGATTTTTTTTGTTTTTCTTTATTTTTTTAAAGTATCCATTTTTCTAAAGAACACTTAAATCTGATCTAACCACCACCAGATTTAACTCTTCTAAAAGACAATTATTTGAAACCAACATTTTCTAAACAAAACATTAAATCTTAATAACTTTCCTTTGGTTTTTGTTTATTTCTGTTAAATCTTATAGTTATAGAATGAACTTAGTTAAAAATCATACTTATTCTTGATAACTTTACTATTATCTAGTAATTCTACAAAATTCAGTACTATAAAACGATCATTCAACAATTAAATTCTATAAAACAATCTTTTCAATAACCAATTAACACATTAACTTTAACTTCTCGCTGATTAAATAAAATAGGGTTTTAAAAAATCAGAGCGTCAACAGTTTTGTGTGACAATCTGCATCTGATTTTTATAATAATGCCACCGGCCAAGGAGAACGCTCTCTCGTTTTTAACAGATATCGGTTTAATTCCGTTTAAGGCTTTATACAGTAGTTCCAAAGTTTCTGGACGGTTTCCGGTTGCCTTAATCAACACCTTTTTTAATGTTGTTCTGTTTTCTTTATCCAGAATCACTTCAATTATTTAAAAATAAAAATGATTACTAACAATTTGGACAATCTTGTCTCGTCTCGAGTCTCGACTCGAAAGTCCCGGGACTCGAGACAGCTAAAATTACGAAAATTCCAGGGAATTCAAGACACGAGACGTCCCGGGACCCAAACAATAATCGACACCCTTTCCGATACGTAAAAAAATTGAAGTGAATGCTAGAATTAATAGATGTAGCTCTAATGCCTCCCCATTCGAATTTTAATGGTTTATGTACCTTTCAACCATTTCCGTTACCATTAAGATTTAAATGTGAGATAATGTACAAATTTTATGCTGAGTAAAAAGAGTTTTGTATTTTATGCCTCAAATCATTGAACGACATTAAATTATGTTCAAGACAATATTATTTGATCTTCTTACGATGAACAAATTTCAATGTGTTTTTAGGCCTTGAAAATACATTTATCGGTGTTCGAAGGCTTTATCGTACGACGAAAGAAATTCTATATGCGAGAAAGTAAACGAAGTATTAGAAGTTTTTGAATATAAATGGAGACTACATACCGTCTACATGTTTCTTGAATATAGATAACCATATCAATATTTGAGTAGGCATGGAGGAAGATTGAAGAATAAAAGCTTTTTGGAATTTTATACACGATGTGTACACGGTATCATATTGCCACCTTTTTGTGTACCTTTTTGTGTTACTTGGTATTCATTTAAATATAAAACATCCAGATGGTATAAAAATAAAACAGACTAAACAAAAAAATAGTTTAAATATACATATAGATGTATGTATATAATAGTAATAAAAAAACATGCGTGTGCAATTTACACAAGGTTCACTTCTGAACTTAATATGAATAAATAATAAAATATTTCTGAACATAAGCGTAATAAAATAATGCTTTTTAAAAAATTGAGTAATCACTGCAGTCCATATTCGGACATCTTATTTCGCATATACCAAACTTGAGCTTTTATACACTACGAAGTAAAATAGCGACATTCAGAAAAAGTGAAAAGCAGGACCATCTAGTTGTAACGCTGAAAAATGTTATAATAATTTGTTCCGATATTTAAAACTCATTTATTTATGCCTAATAACAGCAGTGTTATGCGCTGCTGTGTTCTGGTTTAAAGGGTGTGGGTAAGAGAGACATACTTTTCCAAGGCATTCCAACTTAGTCCTCAGGGATGGCAACGCATCTGTGGCTATCCTTAGGAGACTTTGATCTTACCTAGGGTTGATTACAGATGGCCATGGGCGGCAGTAGCCACTTACCATCAAGTGGGCTGCATGCTCGTTTGTTACTTCCATACTATAAATAAAAAACAACATGCAACTGTTAATATCTGCCACACGTCTCATTCAAGTGTTTACGATTTGCTATTTATAGAACCTTGTTCCTCCCCTGTCAGGTTCCTTTAACCGCACACGTATAATTTAATACCATCTATTAATCTGTTAGTACGAAAAGGAAACAGCTAATTTTAGGATTCGTGAATATAGATAATGAGTGTCAGCGTGATTTAAGGTACGTATAAATAAAAACATTTTTAAAGTTTCCGAAACATTTTTAGCTCAACTCCCACATAACCTGCTACCTAGTACATTAAATGGTGGGCGGCTTTGGCCCGGCAACATTGTTTTAAAGTAATTTTATTGCTCCCGTTGAATTTCAAAGTAATTGGTATTATATTTTTAACGCCGCTTCTAAAATTAACCTGCCCTTTTTAAATTTAAATGTAAAATAAGGTTTGGGTAGAGTATTTTTTATAAAGTTTTGTTTTTCATTGTTGAACGTTTTGACAGCCTTTGCCGACGTTTAGTTATTTTCGTATTTTTACATATAAAATTGAAGTAGTAAACGAGCATGGACATTATGTAACCAACTCTCTATAGTAACAAAATCTATCTGAAGTCTATTTCAGCTCATCACTCCTGACGACTAAGATGATCGTCTTATCGGTAAATCAGTCGACATCGACAAGCCTCCATCGAAACGCAAGAAACGTTTTACGCCAAAAATAGGATGAAGTGGTAGCGGTTATACTTTTTCTACCACTTTTTTAAAACTGCATGTAGCCAGCAATTTTACCTGGCATTGGTCCCATTACTGGGCTTGAGTTTCGACTATTACTAACTATAAATTATTACTTTGTTACTAGGTCAATAGTCAAAACATGACGTCACAAGAAGAACGCTATGAGTAAAACCCATAATAATCCGTCAAGCCCTTACATTAACGGACTATATATATATACGTATTCTAATTTTACAGTTCTCTATTTTTCCACCAATACGATACATTGTATGAGCACTCATGTGTCATGCCGGCCTTCAGCCACTTTGAAGTCCACTGCTGCACATATGTCCCGGTGACTATTGGCAAACACCCCCCGTATTTGCCAATAGTCACCGGGAATGGCATACGTGTGACTATCGGCAAAAACCCCACAACCAATGAAAGTCATCGGCAGACGTTTATATTGCACAAGAAGATTCTGCCGCCTTTCGCCTGAGTTTTATCCCTTAGTCTCTATTTACGGGAAGAGAGGGGTTGGTGCTATTTAATACCGATATCACACGTTACACCTACACCATTCAGCCCAATGTGTCATGCTACATACATGCATACATACTATATTGATACACGCTAGCTTTATGCTCGGGGTGTTACCTGCTTGTCAGGTCCAACATCATATATATTTCTGTTAGAAAAAAGAAATGGTTACGCAACTTATCTCCTGATGTGAGGTCAATGCGACCTAGGGGTGTTTGCCTCCGAATTTAAATAGGAGTTCTAGGTTGCCATGGAAGCATTGAATACCCTTGAGGATTAAGTTGAAATCCTCAACTAAGAATATCCTTGTAACAAAACAAGGTTCTCCGTATTTTCCCTTCATTAGTGAGGTAAATTAGGATCTATGATCTGAGTCGAAGCTATACTTATACGAAAATTTTTGCTGCTAGAAAATTCAATGGATAGTGATGACCGTTCAATATTATTTTCAAGTTGGTAGAACCACCGTAGTTCCGTTGGGGAGGTACCACCGTCATAGCTACTTCTAACGTGAAGCAGTTCTTGCGTTGGAAAGGGTACGAGGCGACCTTCTTAGTCCTAGGGACTACTAACGCTTCAACAATCAACTTTAGATATAACCATGTTCTATTTGAAGATACTTACACGTTACTCGTTTGTTACTTTAATCTATACTAATATTATAAAGCTGAAGAGTTTGTTTGTTTGTTTGTTTGAACGCGCTAATCTCAGGATCTACTGGTCCGATTTGCAAAATTCTTTCCGTGTTAGATAGCCCATTTATCGAGGAAGGCTATAGGCTATATATCATCACGCTTTCAAAATCGGGGTTTTTTTTTCTAATGAGAGCTTCCGCTGCATGCGCTGCGTAAACGGTTAAAGTTTCGTAAAAATAATGTATGACAGAATTGATCCTCTTTAAAAGTTCTAAAAAAAAGTCAGCGACAGCATATGTCTATCTTTTCAGGTAAACTCACTG
>MOOZ01003445.1:48065-66860 GCA_002930495.1 Cecropterus lyciades
AACAAACAAACAAACAAACAAACAAACAAACAAACAAACAAACTCTTCAGCTTTATAATATTAGTATAGATATATACTTTCATATGCATCGTAAAAAGCTGTTATTTTGATATTACAAAAAGACGCTTCAATTTTATTTATATGTAAAGATAGATTAATGGTGGAGTGTGATGTCGGTCTTGTATGGTACCACTCTCTCCCTCTTCCTGTGGACGTCGTAAAAGGCGACTAACGGGCAAAATCCTAGACATGGGTAGCGTCTTTCTGTGTTACATTAACACCCACTACGGTCAGCAACACGCATGCTAGGTGCGGTGAGCATTGGAAGAAACACTAGGGGAGGCCCATGTATGGCAGTGGACCTACACAGACTGATCTTTATATGATGGATGGTAAAACAAAATGGATAGTCCAACGTTTTTGTCGATTCTTACTTAGCCTTCAGGACTAGTAATGCACCTGTAGCTGTACTTGAATCTTATCTGGGATTGATAACAGATGTACCTACTTAAACGACAGTGGTCATTTACCATAAGTGAACGTCATGTTCATTTATTACTTTTATAAAATAAAAATGTAGTATTTAAATTCTATTAAACATATTTATATATGATTGATAGTCAAGGAAAATGTCGAAAAATACGAAATAATTACACAGTACAGCGTTATCCTCAATTCATTATCTGTGGTCTATACCTACTTTAAACCAAGGTACATGTTAGATTATTACCTACTGTTTAATTATAGTCAGTATCACAACACCGTTATCGCAACTTACCTATTCGTAAATTTCATATTCAATAAGACTGAAATAACTGCAAAATTATACGCTTCATCGATGTTGCGTACTTGTTTCGCCTTTTCAGTTGTCATGTTTAAACAGTCTGGTTTATTTCATTTTATAATCATTTATTTAATTTTACTTGAGTGTTTTGAAGAGAGAGTGTTTTGAAAATATTGAAGAGAAATATAATTTAAATCTCACCTACAATATTCAATGTCAATTGTATTGCACTAAATAGTTATTACATGTGCAATAAATAGGTTAACATGAAATATTTCATTCATATTAATTAAACCTTTTCGGCTCTCAAACAACGTCGTCATTGACAAACACCAAAGACAATTTAAAAAAACAACTTTCCCGCGCAACAAAACGGGCAAGGAAGCGCACATTCGCGCGCCGGTTGGTTACAGGAAGGTCCCAATTGGACGCCCGACTGTACAATCGAAGGATGTTCTATGGAATTTATAGCGCCCCTGATTTTAATACATAATCACCACGTAGGCGGACACCGTTTGAATATCATTTGTTTAAGTTAGCCTCGAGGCGGTGTTGCCAGGTAAAATATGAAATTATTTTAAAGTATTTTTTTTTGTTGAATGAAATATTTTATCGAAGTGTCTAGCTGAAAATTTATGTGTCAAATCCTTTAGAAAAAAGATAGTCACAAATTAATAAAGTTAGGCTTCAAGGCGCCAAGCCAAAGCTGTAAAAACATTTTATGCAATAATCAATTCTTTGAAAACGCTTGTAGACAGAAAACACATTACAAAAGTTACGATAATAATAGTACATATTACCATAATAATAGTTATAAGTAGTCGTATTAGGTAAGTAACCATTCGTTACCACTAAGCTATTCGTATCATACTTGCCAGCTATATTATTAGACATTTTACAAATCAGCTAACAACTAGCTTCGTAAACAACATTAGGTCCTAGGTGAAGCCGATTACAGAACCATATTAAATTTCAGAAATGATTACAGATTATTTCTGAAAATTAATATGGTCCCCTCGTATGTAAGCCAGCCAACATGCCTTCCGCCGAAACGAAGAACGACCACACACTTTAAATAGTTATGGTGGTGGTACCATCTCTACCGATTCTGTCAATGGTCACTTTAAGATGTAAAATAACAAAAGTTCACAGTATCAGAGAAAATAAAAAATAAAAATTAGAAGGTAGTAGAATGTGTATCGTGTACCTCTGCCTACCTACTACCGCCACACCCATTTCTAGCCTGAAGCAGTTCATGCGTTTCGGTGGAAGGATATGGGTTGCTAGCTCATATTCATATGAGACGACCAACTTAGTCCACGGGAGTAGCAACGCATCTATAATGGACTTCTGATAAAACCCTTGTTTTGTATAAACTTGCTTACAGATGTCCATTGGCGGCAGTGGTCACTTACCATCAGGTGGACTGCATGACCGTTTGCTACTTTAATCTTATAAAAAAAATCTAAATCTCGAACTAGCAACACCAGTGTCAGCCTCTCAGTAAATTTCATTTATCCGCGGCTCACGGCCGTGACACGAATATTGGGCTGTCATTTTGATAAAAATGAAAGCATGGCAATTGTGTCAATATAATTTATAGGTTTAATAAATGAACCTCTTTTGAACAACAAAGTACATAATATATTTACACAAAACTCTACGTTATTAATGATGCTTTGCATTATATTGTTAGACCTACAACATTGTGTTGTGTTGTATTACTTTCGAAATAGAATTAAAGAAATAGCTAATGATCATTAAGGCTTCCTAAAGATAAGTGGGCACTAGATACCATGGATTGTCCCAGATGAGACTGGAGCCTTACCTGAGGTCAGTCACAAACCCGTTGCAACCTTACGGGTGGCAACGGGTTTGTGATGAGGTCAGTCATAAACCCGTTGCCACCCGTAACGACTAAATCAGAACACAGCAGCTTTCAACACTGCTTTTATTTGGTATATATAGGTGATAAGGTGTAAGTAGCAAACGACTTGCAGTATACGTAATGGTAAGTGGTTATTGCCGCCCAAAGAGATTTGTAAGCATCTTCATATAAAACAGGGATTCTATCTGAAGCTGATCACAAACGCGTTTCTACGCCTCATGTCTAAGGTCGCTTCATATCATATACTAGCTGAGCTCGCGGTTTCACCCGCGTTAAATAGAAATGTAACGTGACATACATTAACATTATGCATGCAGCGGAAGCTCTCATTAAAAAAAAAACGATTTTGAAACATTCTTCATTGCTGCTCCGCTCTTGTTGGTCTTAGCGTGATGATATATAGCCTATAGCCTTCCTCGATAAATGGGCTATCTAACGCCGAAAGAATTTTTCAAATCGAACCAGTAGTTCCTGAGATTAGCGCGTTCAAACAAACAAACAAACTCTTCAGCTTTATAATATTAGTATAGATGAACTGAGCCGGCCACCAAATCCAGTTAGTAGTTCGACCAGGGAAGTACCACCGCCACACGTATTTCAAGCGTGAAACGGCTCTTGAGTTTCGGTGGAAGGGTACAACCACATCCTTCTGGCAATATTTTTGTACGAGACGACGATTTTACGACCACGAGAGAAGCAACACATCTAAGATTGACTTTCAATAGATCCTGTTCTATATAAGATACGATATACGCCACAAACGGCAGTACCATCAGTTGGACTTCATGGTCTTTTGCAATTACAATTACATATTTATAAAAAAATGATAATGTTACAATGTTCATAAGCCTGTGTGTTGTGTATTTACCATTACCACGTGTCTATACTTCTAGGTAGGGTTTCCAACCTCTGTGGTTAACTGTTGCGCAGTTGAATAATGCTCATTGCAATAAAACGCGGCAATGATCAGGAAAAACTACGCGCCTAAATTATGATGTAATGAAACCACAACGCGTGAAGGCGGAAGAGTTTTTCACAGCAACGTATGTACCCAGGATGTACGATAACGTAGTTCATTAATAAATATTTATTCCACTTTATCCTTTAAGACCGAAACCGATAAGAACTGACAGGCTATATTTCATACTTCTACTTTTAGCATATTTTTTTATATAAAAGTAAGAAAATATTATTTTATTACATTTAATCCTTTTATTTTTCATAAACAAAGGTGAAGGCCAAACTTCGAGCTAGCTTCACTCTTCACTTTGAGAGCTGAAATAATGTAATTGCCAAGAACAATACTTAAGAAAAAAAAAACAAGCTCAAATTATAATCTTAATAATATATAGATTATAATATAATCTTTATAATTTTATCGAAAGCGATCAATATAGTGATATATTGATCGCTTTCGATAAAATTACAACATTATTAAAAATATTTGACCAAAGAACCAGACTGCCTAAAACGATTTCTCTTTTTTGCTTTTACAATGATATATTTAATTTATCGCTTTTTATGAGTTTTTGTTAAAACAGTAACATATAATATATAAAAAAATGGTGCTACTCCGACTTGTAAGTCGGACCTAACATAAGAAGGTACACAGAATATTACTTGTAAATTACTATTCCAATCGACTCAATTAAAAAAATGTAAAAATCAGTAAAAATATAAAAAAAAAAACATTTCAATGGCCTCTCAACACTACGACAGAACATACTAGAGAGAGGTCATACTGAATAGCGCATTCACGCAAACAATCTCAAAAGATTAATACTAGATATTATTATGTATATGTCAAATTTGTTAATGCTCAAAAAGTCAGGCTTACCTCAGCCTAAAGGTATGGGTACGTTGCAAAACAATATAGTTTTTTAGTCTATTTTTTTTTTTATAGTATGGAAGTAGCAAACGAGCATGCAGTCCACCTGATGGTAAGTGGCTACTGCCGCCTATGGACATCTGTAATCAACCTTAAGTAAGAGCAAAGACTTACCTAAGGTTAGCCACGGATGCGTTGCTACCCCTGAGGACTAAGATGGAATGCCTCGGAATAGTATGTCTCCCTTACCACACCCTTCAGATCAGAACACAGCAACGCATTACACTGCTGTTATAAGGCACAAATAAGTGTGGCGGTGGTGCTTCCGGAGTTGAACCACAAAGAGTTCTACCACCTTCAGATTATGAAACCCATGCTATAAATGAAAATGTTTTATTGATCAAATAGACTGTTACAAAACAAGACGCAAGGGCCCCTGTACTGGGTTGGTTGCCCGTATTACTGGGTACCCCGCTAATCACCAGGGCAAGTAAGTAATTTAATCAATTTTATCAAGTATACAATATAATATTTTTACTAAGTTAAGTATAACCAACTTATTTAATATTAAGCATGTGTGTGTGTGTGTGTGAGTGTACGAGTGTATGTGAGCCCATATATGAAAAATATTATATCAATAATTGACATGTGTATCTTTGTAACAACTGCTCTGTTTCATTGTAATTGAGGGATAACAAATCAATTGTTACAATTTTTTTTAATTTAGTTATATATAAGGAATGAAATATAGTATTATAGATAAAGTATAAGTATTATAAAATATATATATATATATATAGTGACAAAAAGAAATCTGCCACAAATACCAAATTTGTTTCTTTAAAATAACTCGTAAGCAATGTGCCATCTATGTCACGTTACTGTGCATCTTACCGAAAAATTCAACTTGATTTTATATACGAGTGAATTTCACGAAATTCTGCCCTTTCGAAGCGTCAGACCGTGTAATATACCTACAGACGAACTACGTGTGACATTTATTACTTAGACCTCGAGACATATTCTTACGGTTTACTTAAAATATTATATTCTTTAGAAGAATATTTTATTCTTCATATTTCAGAAAAATGTGTTACCTCACAATATGACTTGTATTCTGATAAGGATTTTTGTTGCTAAAATGAAAAATAATCACGTAACCAACCCAATGTTATGCGGTCAATATCGCCCTTAAACATCTGTTCTTGGTAACGTCGAGATTTGGCGAAAAAATAGATCATCCTCTTTGAAGATTTTTTATCGACTATGCTAAGGCCTCCTGACCCCTAGTTCTCTTCCCCTAACATTATCAAGCAGTAAGGTGTAACGCCTTTTATTTGTATGTCTTAAAACACCCTTAATACCAGTCATCAGTATTTCCAGCGGAGCACCAAGAGTTCTACCACATTTGAGACAGTTTCGAGTTTCGCCATTACCAGGATCCATGTCACTGGGCTAAAAGAAATTCAACTACTGCTTATCGCGAGTACCCGTTACGTATTAAAATTTGAGATATTATTTTAATTCGTAAATACGTCTTAGACTAACTTTATTTCCGCTCTCACGGCACTTATGGACAGATCTTTATGACATGACAGACGTAGCCTATGTACCGTCTAGCCTATGTACTGTCCCGAGAAATGGTAATCCTAGAAATAAACAACACCTACTCAAGCGGATGTGAGAGCTAGCACTTAGTGTCGGCCGCGACCCGCGTGGGGCAGCGGTCAAGATTCCGGTCTGACACGCAGAGGGTGTCGGTTCGATGTCCAGCGAAGCAGACAAGCAGAACACGTTGAATTTAGTCTGCATCTAAATTTTGCGCTTTCGATTTTTATGGCACCCAGAACATAAAAAACCTAAAATTTACGGATTATTTTTCTTGGAAAGCTTTGATTGAATGTTTAGTATAATCAGTAGTGAAAATCCGTATACAACATAGGTATATGAAAAGACATATTTATAACGAAAGCTTTATTAATTCTACAAAATAATACCTACTTAACATCTTTGAAATTTACTCAATGTTTATTTGGGAAAGTGTCAAGAAGGCTTGTTTAAGCTAAGTCATTGAAGAAACGAATCACGCAGATCGGTTGCTTAAATATTAATACGAGAAGAGGATCTGATACTCCCAGGAAAGATACAAAGAAGACTACATTCTGTCTGAGCAAATTTAATCAAAGGAATAGGGTAGGGAACAGCAAAATTTTTGTAGTGAAATATTACTCGAATAGTTGATTATTTTGGGAGGTACTGGTACGAATCTGTAAATACATACAGATCTAATAATTGAAGTAAAATTATTTATAGTGATTAAGGGTGTCGTTTTTGTACTACACGTTTTTTTTCAAATAATGTTAAATCGTTAAAGAGCTAAGTACTCGTGCTTCGCTACGGGACATACAAATGAACGATTTCTTCTTCTTTCTTAATATAGTGAAAAATATCGAAATGAAAAGTAGCCTATTAATAGCCCAGGTAAAGCTACATCCGTGCAATTTTATGTAAATTGGACCAGTACTTCTTGGGTAATTGAGTAACAAACAGACAGACACACATCATCTGATTTTAATATATTAGTATAGATAGATATAGATATATGATACTGTGATATCGTAAAATCTTTTTGTTTAAACTGTAATTTTCTAGCAATAAATATTGTAAATAACAATATCTAACCAATATTTGAATCACAGGCATATTCCTTCTTCATGACATCTGCCATCAATGTGACATTTCACTATTATATAAGACTTTTTCAATACAAGCTACCGATGTGAATAGCAACTCTTCACAGCAGTGACGTTAACCGGACCGGAACATCCTTTCTTGTTACATATTAGGTAACATACATGCGTTATAGCTTTCTCATAATTAAAATAATTTCCCGCCGTAGTCCGATATTATTAAAAACCAAATACATTAAATAGGTTCAATTGAATATTTTTTAAATCATTTTTAGTTAATATGGAAGTAGCAAACGAGCATGTAGTCCACCTGATGATAAATGGCCACTGCCGCCCATAGACATCTGAAATCAACCCCAAATAAGATCAGAGTCTTACCTGAAGTTATCCACAGATGCGTTGCTATCCCTGAGAACTAAGTTGGAAAGCCACATATCAGTATATCTCTCTTACCACACTCTTCAGACCAGAACACAGCAATGCATAACACTGCTGTTATTAGACCATAAAGAGTTCTACCACTTTAAAACTGAAATAAGCTTGCATTTTCAAGCAAGAAATGTCTGTTAAATATGTCCCATCGCTAGCGCAAAAATTCCAGCGCACCGCTTTTCCGCTTACACGAAAGATAATGTCAAGTCGTATGCAAAAATGCATCATCTTAAGACCCAAGTCTAGATTGCATGAAGCTCTTGTCCTTTGAGCCAGACATCAACCTCAATAACCCTGTAAGACGTGTGCCGTATCACGTAACAGTAGCGATAAGAGTATATATGAACGGTCAATACTTATTTTAACAAAATAAACATGAAAAAAAACGGAATTTAAAATATGTTACTTATTTACTTTTTGTTTAAAAAATCTGCTTATAAAAGCAGAAATATTTAAAACCTATTTTTTATTATATGGTCCCGTCCCAAGAGAAGTTGTACTTAAAATGTTTACATGTATATCTACATATTGCAGAGAGGTAATCGAATTATTTGAGGTGTAAACAATTATAGTTTTATTTGGTAAGTGCAATTTTGATCATTCTAAATTAATCAATGCTTCAAACTTTGAAATAAAATATACGCAATAATCCGCGGAAATCATCACTTACTACGGGGAAGTCTAACCAAATTCACTTTCATTCAGTTAGTACCAATACTCACACGTACTGAATGGGAAAGTTGTACTCACCTAATAACTGTTAATTGAATAAAATACTAAGTAAACCAAACAGAATCAGTCGAGAGCCATTAGCATATTTTCAGGGCATTTATCTTCTACCATTTATCGTTTCACGCATTCGCTGACGATAGGACAAACGGCTTAAAGCGTGGCAAACCACCACCCCACCCGCCTTCTCTTAACCGTATGAGTAGAATTCGTCAAGGCATATTCGCATTACCATACACTTAGATTTAAGACGCGTAGCGAAGGAAAAATGGTCTTTACCTTAGGGTGGGGTAACAGCGACATTTTACATTCAAACAGATTGTTTTCATAATAAATTAAATTCTTCAGTTCTTTTGATATTTAGAATGTTAATAAGAATTTTCTTCGTTTCATTATTACTTTCTACTTTAAAAAGTGCGCGGCATCAATGTTAAAAGTAGTAAGTACATCTTCGCGATTTTTCAGATCTGAGATTTAATGTTATTCCGCTGTATTAAACTTGGCAATTTCTGAAAACATTCAAGAACGTTATTTCATATTTTAGTTTCGCTTCAATCATACACATTATTACAGAGTTCTGAGGATATACGTATGTTCGTTACTCTTTCATGCCGACAGGAGTTGAATCTGGCAAAATTTGTAAAACATTTGGATAAACACATAGGATAACGCAGTACCGTGGTAAACGTGACCATTGGCAGAGTCACGTGAATAAGCTAGTAAGGTATAAGAACGCAATTTTTACTTATTTATAGACAGACTGTCATTATAGAAAAGCATTCCTTTATATATTTCCATGAAACTGAAGTAGCGATGTAGTCGACTTGACGGCAACTCTCCACACATAGTTAGTAACAGTATTTATTAAAATTGTAGTAGCTATTTCAATTGCAGTATACCTGCACTACACTTCACTTGTGTTGCCATACGTCTGACCCAAATTACTACGTCTATGTTACAATACATTATATTACAGCAGCTTAACACTACAAGTCAGAAATGGGCGTCGCACTATGGGTTTATACACAAACATTTAATTTATTCATCCGTTGTATAATATCCGTTGAGTTAAGGCGACACGCACCTAGCGACACTTCGGCGCCTCCCGCTACCCATGAGTCATACGATACTTGAAACTGACCCAATGCGACCGACGGATGTGTTTAAATCCGATTATTTATCAGTAATCGGACTAAGTAGGTGGCTATGTTTTTAATAGGGCCTCAATCTGTAGTATCATACCTTTATTGAAATGATTCTGTAACTAGAATAAGTTACTCTGTACTGTTTGAAAGAAATAAAGTTGCCAGATGTAAACTCTGGAACTTCTAATGCCATCCATATTTTTACCGCTCACAGTAAATTATGTTTTTTTTTTATTGTTCTTAAGAAGTAACGAATATTACATTTTAGTCCTTGTTGTTTAGCTTCCAATCTATCAGAAGTAATAAAAGTTAGTAGTAGAAATGTTTAACTATTAGAATAGACACATAAAATTATTTACTAAATTCTGTAACTTTTACTATTTCATCGGAAAACCTCATCTTACAAGCTAACTTAAACACTTTTTTAATACAATTCCGTATACATAATACTAATAAAATGATTTCTTATAAACAAAATACCCACCAGCAACATTGTCAAAACCGAACTAGCAATGCGAATTCACCACTCGACATGACGTGGGGACGCATTCCTGGGAGGGAACGGTCATCGACCGTCCTCAGCCCGCGAGGTCAGTACTGCACCGACCGGTCCATGCGGTCACAGTACACAACAAACAGTCGGATAGCTTAGTAACGCTTTCTACATTCACAGCCTTACACAGCGTTTTATCGTAGGTGTGTTGAACAGAATTGAAAACGTACAAACATTCTTCTTCATTTTGGTAATAGTCTGCTGTCATTATAATTACCTTATATCATCACTTTGTTGGACTACGATCAATGGAAACAAATATTGTGAAAATACCAGTTTTATAAATAGGTTTTTGTATATCTTTACACATATATGTATGTATATATACGTATTGTACGTAACACGTGCATGTAATTATGCAGACGTGTGTCACTGTATTCGCTCAGAATTAAAACAAGATAAGTACCGATTGCATCAGAAAGGCTAATAAATAATTTTATTACTAAACACTAGTATTGCGCGCACCTAAATTAGGCGTATTTTGCATTCGATGCATTATTACCCGACTGCGTCAGTGGATAATTTTTAACGGTTGCATGTACTTTACCTACCATTTATATTAACTTAATAGGTAGGAATTAGCGTGAAACTTCATTTTTTCAGTCGTTCATACTAGAAACAGTAGGCGTAGATCCTAAATATAAAAAAATACACTACTTTTATGTGAATCACATAAAACTACCAGCAGCGTAGTATTAGTATAATTTTATATAACAATTATAATGATGGCAACCCTACAAGCTACAGCTTACTAACGAACTTACCATTCATCGTACACTGTGCCAGGAGCGACCGGTCCACTCGATACCGTTTCGTAACACCCGCCATTGTTACATTGACGGCCTAGCACCGCGCCGAAAATCAATTATAGAACCACACGCGTAATCTAATTTGTGGTTTGCGTAAGAGAGGATACGTTAAGCGCTAAATGTGGTGCTGGCTACAATTATTTCCAATTAAAGACAGTTTAGCAACGTTGTAGCTTTTGGTGCGGAAATACTGCATAGAATTAAATCAGAAGTAGTTGCAGGACTAAAGAGGTGAAAAGACAGTCAGCTGGTAATTTTTTGAATCAATTGTCAATGGTGAAGATGAAGGTAAATGGAGAATGAATGACAAGTTCTAACATTGGCTGCCTCGGGCTGATTGGACAAGTGAGAAGCAAAGCTTTTTAGATTGGCTTCCAGGGGCAGCAGGAGCATCTGTTGCAGATCTCAAGTAAGACTCCAATGGTATCTGGCGTAGGTAACAAATGTCCAAGGCTACAACATTACATGGATTAAACGATTGTTTGCTAATTAGATGGTCTAAACATTCTCATTCTAAGAGGAGACACGTGCCCAGCAGTGGGACAATAACGGGTTGACGAGAAATATATGTTAACAATATGTTATCAATCTTTCAAGCTACCAACTCACAAATAAAGCTAACGCATAGGTACAACAAAAAAAAAATATTGGTATGCAATGTGCCACTTGTAGGTTATATTTCAAACGTGCTACCTAACCACGTGGTCGATGAGAAAACAATCTATTATATAACTAAATTGACGCCTAATATTAATGTACATGTTTGATAGAAGTAATTTGTTGACCCATGTAACGAAGTGGTCAGCATGCCAGTCTGACACGCAGTGTGCTCCGGGTTCGATCCCCAGACAGACATCTGAATGAGTTTAGATTCTGTTCTTGGTTTGGAAGTCTGTGTATTCGTCTTGGTGTCCATGGTACCCAACACAGGAGTAAAATCCTAGTGGGGGGCTGTGAGTGTAGAAAGATTTTTTAATTCTATAAACTTATCGTAATAATACAAATAACTCTATGTTGTTACAATTGAATAAACGGGATCGTTTGAAGAAATTATAATATATAATGATTCGATTGAAGTTTATGTTCACGTGTAAAAGTAAGTAATTATTAATCATATATAATTTATTTCCTAATAAAGGAAAATAAATGACATTATTACGCGACTCCTTCAGTAAGAGCTTAATGTTTTTCGAGCGCATTGACCTACATGTAAGTATGTAGTAAAATATGCATACTAAAATGACCCATAGTTTCAAGCGAATATTTTAACTTACGGGCGTATAGTCGCTTATAATCTTTTCTTTATGATATCGAGGTAAAATATATCTAGGCCTTAAGGCAAATCATAACCTTTGAAATGTAGTATTTTAACAAAAAAGGTCCAGTAGATTTTGCACACTAAAATTAATAGACATTGAACATCCTTTTAATTGTATTAATATGTACGCACAGATAAAGAAAAATATATTAATTATCTTTATTACGTTCTTATATTGTAAATCGCTTCTATCTTACATTATTATCTCAATTCTTATCTATTTTATAATACTTTAACCACTGTTAAATTTGAGATAGTTCCTGTTTATTTAATGATATCTTGACTTCAAAACATAATGTTAAATAATTCAATTAAGTAATATACCTAACCGAAATTAAATGTTTTTGGTGTTTACCGCAGACAGTAAAATCTACTATAAGTAAGTACTATATTATCATAAAATTTTATGGTATTGGTAAGAACAATATTGTCTTATTTACCTATAAATATTTCATTTTTGTTACATTTTATGTTTTTTTTTTGTATAAAATTGAAGTACGAAACGAGCATGCAGCCCAGTTGTTGGTAAGTGTTCACTACCTCCCTTGAAAATGCATAACGTCGCTTAAGTTCTATCACCGCGTAAGTCATTTTTGGAATGACAAAAACCGATCAATTTTACATAGACGCAACTAAAGTTCCATTTTGTACTTTTATTTTCGTCGTACCTTGATTTTGTTTGGACAAAACGTCGCGTATTTCGATTCGAATGACGGAGGTGCCCGAGTTGAACCACAAAGAGTTTTACCACCTTCAAAGTGCGTAACGCGACTTAAAATCATCTTCATATACGACAAGTTTACCATTTCATTTTTAACCGTATTTAACTAACCCACATAATTGTTATGCCATAATTAATACGGTCGGCTTAACACAAGAATGAAGTAATTTTTTCCGGCGATTACCTAACTGGTCCACTTACTGCCCGAGGCTTGGGGCTTCTGTTTGTTACATTTTTTGCAACCAATATCAACATTATACACGGCTTTGTAAATAAAATGTGTGAGCCGTCTCTTCAATAAATAAAATACCTATTACCTAACCAACGTATTGAATTGTAATTGATATTCATGAGTATCATATGATAATAAAAAAATGAACATTTTAAACATTTTATATAATAGTCTTTCTACATTTTATATAATATTTAGATTGACAATAAAATGGAATCTCTTTATTTTGTATAAACCAACGGGAGAACTTACAAATTGTTAGTTATAATTTCCTTATCCTATCCTCTCGTATCACCGGATCGAGACACGACTTGAGCTGAGAAAATCCAAAAAAGCAGATGGATGAAGGAATAATGCAGTCACTACGTATATATCTAATTAAAGAAATTAATGTAGGTAGTTAGTTCAGCAAAGAATCACAACTGTAGTTGTACGTAATATGCAATGTGTATTATGTTATAGCGTTTCTTTGGCAGTTTCTTCTGTTGCAAACACTACAAATCAGTGGTAATGATGAGCTCAGCACAGCGAAAAACTATGAACAAATGAATATTACTATATACAAGGTTATATGATGTCGTGATTGTAGGTAATTAGCATAACTGGGCATTAACTCATTTATTTCAAGTATTTTATACAAGTCTCTTCGGTGTATTTAGATATGACAGCACTTGAAATGATAATGGAGTACCTACGTCTGTATTTTAACTACTAGTTGTGCCGCGCGGTTTCACCCGCTACTACGTAAGAAAAAAACAAAATAACATAGCGTGATGTTATATAGCCTACAGCCTTCCTCAATAAATGGACTATTCAACACAAAAATATTTTTTCAATTCGAACCAGTAGTTCCTGAGATTAGCGCGTTCAACCAAACAAACAAACTCTACTCCTTTATAATGTTAGTATAGAAGTATAGATGCAGTGACTAAAGAGACGAACTATACGCGTTATAAATTACTATTTTTATAATGGCAATCAAGAATGCAGTCCACTTCATGGTTAGTGGTCACTACTGCTCTTGGGCATCTGTTATCAACCCTAGATAAGATTAGCGTTACCTAAGCAATCAAATGCATTGCTTCCCCTTTTGAGGACTATGTTGGAACGATTCGATAACATAACAATGCTCGAAATTCGTCCATAATTTAAATACAATAAAAGCTACACCTAATATTCTCCAAAGTGTCCTCAATTTCAATCTTATTAATGCTATAAATGCGAAGTTTGTGAGGATGTTTTTTTTGTTACTATTTCACGCAAAAACTACTGATCGGACTTCACAGCAATTTGGTTCACAGATAGTCCATGACCTTGACTAACACACGAGATACTACACCACGGTATAGTAACATGACCGAAGCGGGCGGAGCCGTGGAAACAATCCTATAATTTGTATTGAGAAAGAATAGTTACATACACAGTTTATTAAGAGTTAATAATAATTGCCCTAGAAGATCTTTTTTTAGAGTACCTGCCTAGGTAAAGTAAAGTTTTGGTAGTTGGATAGGTAAAATAGTATAAACAGGGCCTTTTCAGCATGCAACGACAAAATGAGGCGACTCCCTAATTAGCAAAATCAAGTAATTATTCGAGTTTTCTTTTTGCTTACGTATCAACATTGCTTTCGTAAGCGTCATGCACATTAGCCACACTTTACTTGATACGTAGGAAATATGACACAACATCCTTCAAGCAAATGTATGACTAATTTAATGAAACATTTTGTAAACATTGCCTACTCTAGTAGCAGCTTTAAGTATGTTGATCACTTTACTAGCTATATGTGTAACTTGTTTTATTTATGACTGTACCTTAAATTGACTGCATTTAATTTCTCCTCGCTGCTTTAGTAAATTAGTAAGTAAATTAGTAAATTTAGTAAAAAAAAAACAGTAACTTATGTGAAGTTACTGTTATTGATCGCTAATTTTACCCGGTAAAAATTAAACAACGCTTTTTTTAGTATTTTTAATTAATGAATTAAAACAAAACAAATACATGAAAATATTTGAATACATCTGAATTGAAGTTATAGATACATCATAATACTAAAAGTTGAAGTAAATTGAATAGTGCGGATATTCTTGCAAAGCAGCAAAATTTAAAAAATATTATTTGTTATACATTCATTTTAAAACAAGTTATTTACATATAAACGTCCATACCTAGATGTTAACGTTAATACATAGATTATCCATCCATGATGCCATTTAAATACAGTAGGCGACGTACATACATTAAACCCATAAGAAACTATAATTATGTCATCATACGATTTTTAATATAGATTTATTTTTAAAAGCACCAAGCAGATAAGACGTGAGATTAAAGAAAAAAATGATTAATTATGGCATTACTGGTCGTACGATAACTAATCTCCGATTGGTGAAATATATTTAAACTTGAATGCATGCTATTGTAGATAAAGAAGCTGAGTAGGTACTTTATGTTATGAAACTAATATATGTATATTATGAGGTTAAGAAATCTTTACTAAAAATACAAATGGATTCACTTCCTACGAATGTGCATGTGGGGTAAATTTTACCCAAAGAAATTTTTGGAGCGTCATAAAATTCGGAATTTCCATAAACGTACAAACAGAACTCTTCTTCGAATCTGTCAACTCCTCGGATGTTTTAAACGTCCAGACTAGGTGACAAGTTTGATTCCGATAGGCCGTCTGGATTATGTGTTTAAGTATACAAATATACTTTATAGTAAAGTTATTACTTTACTATAAACACTTTTTAAGAATTTCTTGTGTTCTTACTATTGTAAGAACACAAGAAATTCTTAAGAAAGCAAAAACCCAACTGCTAAACTTAAAATTTGCAGTCGGGGATATATTTTTGTAATATTTTTACGTCAACATATGTTATAAAAATGTAATGTATAATGTGTACATTTTTATGTTATAAAAATGTAAGAATAATATATTTTTGTAACGGTCTACTTTGCAGTTTTCATTAAATACCCATATTGTTATGATAATAATAAACATCCCTTCCCTTCCTTTTTTCTATTCATATGCGTCATATTTCAAAAGTAAATAAATTTGTCATACACAACAGGGACGATTCCAATGATATGTCAAAAAAATTGACATACATGCATACAAACATACGCTCTATAAACATTACTCTCCTTGTTTGTAACACATGTCATTACCTAAACACCCTACAAGGCCTACACATACATATCATTGCTGCGGAAAAATAAAAAAGAATCTATTACAATATCTTATTGATACTTAGGCAATCAATCATAACTATATATTAGGAAGCAATCTATCTATACTTAAGTTGATTTCATTTTGTCGCTAAATCTCTCTAAAAGCTGCTTATTTTCGTAAAACTAACGTCCTTCAATTCCAATCAATCAGGTCAATGCACAGTCCGGCATCCTATTTTAAGATAAAAGGCATTTATCTAGCTGCTACTCTGTTTTTTCAGTTAGTTTTTAGCGCATGACGTCAACGTTACTACTGATATTTTTTACACCTTTTCAACAGTTTTTAGGCAAGTCATTCAGACAATACCTACATAGGCATCACACCAACACGTTGGTGGTGGTGTAAGTTAGTATATATTTTGTTTCTCATGCATGCGAGTATGCGTGAATGCATGGGAGGAAATCAGATTTTTTTAAATCCACCTATAACCAATTGACGTATCAGCTGTCAATTTTTATTCTTCAAGATATAAGGCTAGTTAATTTGACTCATTTTTAATCGGCAGGGAATTACTAATATTTTTTATTACGTGTTTGGGTGGCTACCACTGCTCAACCCACCCACGAAGCCGCAGCCAAAGTTCCCAACGCTTCATGATAGAACCCTCTGAAGTATTGTACTAGTTATCGACTGGGACGAACTTGGTCATGAAAATGTTTCACTGGCTTTACGGGCTAGGTGAGACGAAGGACGGTGCACACTGCACTGTTTAGATTATGTACCATCATACATACTTCTTGGTAGCGTTTTTGCGAAGTAGTTTTTATCCTACCCTTATAGCATGGTAGGCAATGTAACGCCTGATTATATTAACAAGTCGATTCTTACATAGCTTAATTAAGTTGTTAAAATAGTATCGCTTCCTATTACCTAGGTGTTATTTCACACGGTATCATTATATGGTTTAAATTCAAAGTGGTAAAAGCTTTTATGTTGTAACCGATTAATTGTATACTACGTAAATACTTGAATATATTTTATACTTACCTACACTTTAAGAGCTACCTGTCACCTGTCACTTAAAGTGGTCACCCCACATTTTGCCTAAGAATGCAGATTCTTAGGCAAAATGTGGGGTTACGAGCAGTCGTAATGCCCTGTTATATCTCAATGCTTTTCAATTTTAGTACTTTACACAACAAAAGGCACCGTATATCAAACTGTAAAAATCGACGTGTTAAATCGATGCTTCTTTTAACTAAAAATAAAGGTGTCTCGAGTCAATTTCCAACTGTGATTAGTTTCATGAAATGTTTACATACTTTATATACATAGGTACATGGAATTATTCATCACCCATAAGTGAGCAAAAATCTAAAGTAATCGGTAGCATATCTTGAAATTTTTAAACATCGCTGCATTTTTATGTAAGTGATTTTATTTATCCTCCTGGGGAATATCCATACCCATATAGTAAAGCGTAGCCTAGTTAAGTTATAAATACGGTGAGTACAGTGTATATACAATGTAGTACTACAACTTAATAAGATTAAAACATTAAATTTAATGCTTAACTAATCAACTTAGTGGGTAGTTTGAACAAAGAATTGCGGTATTTCTAATAACTCGTATAAGGCTAAGTAGTAAAAAGACTATATCCAATTATATGTACGTACTTACCTTGATAGAAAATACCATTATCCTATTGGACAAGAAAATTGATCTGCCCTTGTATCTAATTCAGATATGGAGTACCTTATCAGTCATGATATGACGTATTTGTAGATACGATCCCTTAAAGTTCTCGTCGGGTCCGCGCTTAGTTTGCGTAGCTGCAGGAACGCAACATCGCCGCTGCGTTTACTGTATCGACTTATAATTTGTAAAAGTTTGCCTCATTACTTATTAGGTGTAGTGTGTATTGCGTATTTTAATCTTGCAATAAAGTTTTATACTAGTTAACCCCAATCAATTTAGGTGATATTACTGATAATTCTATATCCAATATGGCGAACACCAAGATGGCTGAGTGATGAAAGAAGGTTTTTCCAAAAAAACGTTTTTTAAAAACATTTTTACATATTTAGATTAACTCCATTTCTCTACATACAATAAAATTGCATAACTTGTACAGCTACATGTACAATTTGTGTAACTTAAAAAAACATGCATTCAAAAATTTTAGCATTTCTATTTGTCTGTTATTCACTCTCTAGTATATGCGACTGAAAACAAACAAAAATCATCATTTTGAACAACATAATTTATTTCGGTATCGTACTCACCAAATTACCTACATAATAATCTCGCGTTCATTTCCTGCGAATCGTTCTAGGAAAGGCACAGATATGATACGATAGGTAACAATACATATAGATAACCATGCAAAGTGGTCGGACAGGTTTCAACTTGTTTTTATAGTAATGTATGTATGGTAGTGAGGTCGGCGATCTTAAGCGTTTCGATTATTAAACAAATTGATACAGTT
>MOOZ01003445.1:67348-81240 GCA_002930495.1 Cecropterus lyciades
AAAAAACATATACGATAAATACGGAGGGGACTTGTAAAAAGGTCGTGTTTGGAATTATTTGAAGTCACTTAATAAGTAATCACTCAGTTTTTTAAACTCTGTTCTTCAATTCACAGACACAGTCAGTAAACATGTTTGATAGTATAGATAGATTTTTATACCGTATATTTTTGAATTGTATTGATGAAATTACTATCTAAGTCCAACATAAAGTTATTTATATCAGGTAAAAAACAAACAGGTAACGTCTGCGAAGTAATGTTACTACACAGAAAAGGCAAGCACAAATATTGTAAAAATGATTGATATTTCCATTATATTTTTTCTCAGTTACCCAGATATCTGTAAATATATTTTTTAAATATGCAATGCAGGCACGACGAACTTATATTCCTTAATCTACATGATTTTGTACCTAACCCTTCTAATAAGTTGTTACTAAGTGGAACTTTAGTACACAAATCCATTATCGTGTATAATTTATAATGATGTTTACACACATGACCGCCACGGCGCCCAAAGTAGCCCATTAATTAGTTAATTAGCTCATTCACTTCATTATAGATTATTTTAATTTTATATTCCAATTACATATGAGGTTAATAGTGTGCTTGTCAATTTTATTTATTTATGTAAATTTACAGTTATGACATGCCGTTGCGCCCGCGGTTAGCCTGCAGGTGGCAGGTTCGATGCCTGGATAGACAAAAATCTAATAGATTTCTGTTGAAGGTTTTATGTTTGTGTAATAGTTTCAATGTTGACAAATATCATTATCACCCTAGACTTAGTATTTTTTTAAGATTTATACATCGATGTATATGAACAGAGGTGGAGTCACTGCTACAAACATTTTCTGCCAGCCAGACATTATATAGAGTAACTGTGACGCCGATTTCGTTGCACGTATACCGTATAGCAGTATAATTGCAGAATTGCAGGTGTAAAAATGTGTAATAACCAATAAAATAAATAAACTCCAACAAATAAATTATACTTCCAGCATTTAATCTTCAGAGGCATCGACGCGTCTTGGCATCTGTGATCAGCTTCAGCCCGGATTCCTATATATTTTAGAATCGCATATTGATTTGAATGTGTGCATCGGATACCAAGTGCAATATAAGTACAATGATTTAAATTATATTGTATTATTATGTGTAAATGTTAAGGATCCGGGAGGTATTCGATCTGCTAGAGAATTGCCCGGGTAAAGAGGGTACCCCTCGAGGCCCGAACATCCTTGCCCAACCGCTCTTATGTCGACTTAGCCGCAGCATATGAGAGACCGGAGGGTAAAACGTCCCCGAATATATATACATAAAACTAACCAATTATTTAAATTTCATGGTTCTGTCTATAAAATGTAGGATATGCAATTGCTCAGAATAGTCGTTTCGCCAGTATATTTATTTTTATTTTATTTATAGTATGGAAGTAGCAAACGAGCATGCAGTCCACCTGATGGTAAGTGGCTACTGCCGCTCGTGGACATCTGTAATCAACCCTAGGTAAGGTCGGAGTCTCACCTAAGGTTAGCCACAGATGCGTTGCTACCCCTGAGGACTAAGATGGAATGCCTCGGAAAAGTATATTTCCCTTACCACACCCTTATATACAGATTAAGGTTCATATAATTTTAGGTGTGATATTTAATATGAAAATAATAAATGCTTATATGCAAACAGAAATATACCATGAAGATCTGCCTCCTATTCCAGACAGCAGTTCAAGAACATATTATTTGAAGACGAGGTTTGGTTGATAGAAGACATTTGAATTTGAAGTTATCCTTAAGGATGCTTTCTTATTATCTCCAAGTGTTTGTAAATATTTAAATTAAGACCAATATTGTGTTGAACTATAGACTTATACTTTAGTCTTATATATACTTTAGTATTAATAGAAAATACTCTTGCATATATTATGGTAGCTTAAAACTATGCACTCGCTTCATACTACGTCTACACACTTGAAGTCCATTTAATACTTATACGGTTACGGTAGCGAACATGTTTCAATGGCTGAACTTTATAAGTAGCCTTTCATAATACGGTTCGTATAAAGTTTACATAGAATTCGCTCGTTCTATTCAAGTGCTTTCGAACGTTGTAACTTGGCGGGAGATAATTATTCCGTTGCTCTTCAAACAGAGGGTAGGCAAGTGTTTGACGTTTTGTTGAATAATTTTACCTGCTTCACTGTGCAGCTTTGAATCGGCCCACTCCAGGACGGGTTGACGCACAACTTATTAGAATTGTGGATGTGTAAGCCGTGCCTCCGTCATTGCTTGCTATGTCACTAAACTTTTAAGTTACTTAAATAATAGTAATTTCGCGTTCCTTTACGATTATGACGTATTCGTTCAATAACGAGTCACTTGTAAATCGTATAGGAGTAATTAGTGTTTTTATTGTATGTGATACTCTTTAGCGTGACAACTTCAAAACTACTTACTTTCATATCCAGCCGTCCAGGACCACAGCGACACCATCGACAGCAGCCAGTGATACATGAGGCCTTCGATCTTCCAATAGAGGGGGGCGTACAAGGGTCTCGTGAGACGCAGCGCCATCATCCACACCACGTAAGCGGGGATGCAGTATATGTTGTTCACGACCGCGAATGCCGTGCGCGCCGCGATCCGCACGTACCGGCTGAAACACCAGGGCCGCGTCGGTTCATCCTTGCCGCCTCGCCAGTACGCAAACAGCGACGGTGACACTGTGATTGGTGGGCATGAGAGGTGAGGCGACCCCGGGGCCGAGGGATTCGGTACTAGCGTTAGAGGCGAGGCGGCACCGCACCGCGTTCTCCCTGCCGATAGCTGCCGAGGCGCGGGGGCTTTCGTCGGACGCGGACAATGGCGCTGCGCGTGCAATCAAACACATTCATACATTCGACGATATTTATTAATGGAATCGTTCACCGGTTCACTGTCGGTATATTTCGTTAAGTAGACTGCGAGTACAAATTTAAAAAGTGCCCGCCGGCGAGCGACGCAGCGCTCGCCGGTCGAGCTCACATGCGATTTCATTTGCGACACACATTTTACACCGATTCGACGTAACAATAACTCGTACGACGCGAGCACACATAGACAGACATACACAATTTTAGTTTACGATGCATACTGTGGCACGACCGCGGCCGGTCGGGTTCGTCGTGTAAAATCAATACAAAGTTCATTATATAAAATTAAAAAACGACATCGGACCGCTGAAATTATACAAAAATTACAATATTAAAGACTGTACACTATCTAATATAT
The DNA here is from genome assembly GCA_002930495.1 of Cecropterus lyciades. NCBI lineage: Eukaryota > Metazoa > Arthropoda > Insecta > Lepidoptera > Hesperiidae > Cecropterus > Cecropterus lyciades. The sequence goes on from MOOZ01003445.1 coordinate 70,620, forward strand.
ACAACATTTGCCAGCATAGATATGTGCGGGGGCAGTATATACAGGGCGGTGGGTACGGGCCTCGCGCGGCTGCGCTTTAGGCTCACACGTTGTAGTCGTGGGCCATGAGGCCGTGGACCTGCTCGAGGCGGAACGCGAGCCGCTGCTTCTGCGAGAACTCGTCCTCCTCGAGCGTCACCATCAGCTGTTCGTTGTACTTCACCGCGTACGCGTACAGCTCGTTGAGCGCGCAGTTCGTGTTGAACTCCTTCGTGTGGAGGCGCGACTCCTCGGCCAGCATCGCGTTCATATCTTGATCGGATATCGCCGGCATCAGCTTTATGTCGGCGTAGTACCGTTCCACCCATTCCTTATACACTGGTATGTCTTTAGCGTACAGAAGCTTGGACGAGGGAGAGTCCTTGCCGAGGATATGATCAGAAGTGGAGCAAGAGTCCATGAAAGTTTGCGCGATAACGGACAGACACGAATCCACAGTGTTGGACTTGTGAACGTCGAAAACGAAATTGGGATTTTTAATAAGATTCACCCAGAAACGTAGGGGAAGGGAGTTACTTTTCCAAGTGTGCACTACTTCGGGATCGGATATCGCGTGCTGGAGTGCCTGATCGTCAAGGAAGTCGAACATGTATTTTATTGCGAGGGGCAATGCCGAGCCGCGATGCGCAGTGCTGAAAATAGTTTCGAATAAATCATCTACGAATTTCTGCAACGTGCCCTTGGTGGCGAGAAGACGCGTAAGATATATTTCGGACACCATTTTATTTCCACGCTCTCCCTCTTTGTGCGCGTCACCGTCGTGGTGCCTAACGAGATGCCAATATTTGAAACCGCCGCCGTGTTCGTACTTGAGGGGGCTAGCCGGAGGGCTGGCTGAACCGTATTTACCTCTATTGAGCGTTTCGTAAGTGTGCGACTTATCGTTTTTCTCCATGTTGGAAAGATTATACACGGAACTCTGTTTAGCTACGAGACTGAGACAAGCGCCGTCCGGAACGCGATAATGATTGAGGGTATTGAGCTTGCGCCACTCGCCCTCGCATTTAGTAGTGCTGTCTTCGTCATACAAAATTAATCGACCGCATGCACCCGTGCGCCATTCCAAGTCTAGATCGTCACGACTTGGCCTTTGAGAATATGGCGTTGCACGGTAAATAGCGTCTAAGCATTTCTCTTTTACTTGGCTAATCGTATCACAGTCGAGAACTTTAACTTGCACGTTTTCTGTAGTAGCCTCCAAACCGCTAACGAAGATCGTTTGTTGCGATATGGACACGCTCACAGTCATCGCTTTGAAGTCTATCGACTGCCTAATGAGTTTCTCCTCGCTAAGAGAATAACGCGCCTCGGAGGTTATTGCATCCACGGGTCCTTTATCTACTTGACCTTTCATCGACCTAAACAAAAGATAAAGCGGCTCGCCTGCGCATTCTCGAAGGAATTTGTACAATAGGAAAGTAAACCAAGCGCTCAACATTTTTTCAGCAACGCTCTCTGTACGACGCAACAACAATTTAGGGTGGCTTTTACCCTCCATACACTTCTCTATAAGCTCCGCTAGCAACGTCTTCAATACATCTGTGCAATACTCCATCTTACTTTGTAAAGTTACCATAATTAGTGAAGCTACATTAACACGATCGCGCATGGAAAAATATCTATTGCTTTCTAAAGTACGAATAAATAATAATAGGAATGTTTTGTTCATAATAAGCTGTCCAAACATTCGCAGACCTTTCTCTTTTCTAATAAGCTCTGGACGTTCCCATTGCAGGACGGCATGTTCGTCTATATTCGGGAACAATATTTTCATAGCGTACGAGCGATAATCAAGGAATGGTATACCGCCCGTTACGTCACCTGTTAGGTCCGTCATTTCAGTTTGAAGTTCTGCGAATGCTTCTTTACATTCGGCAGCTACCCTTAGCTCTAAAATATCCATTTGCTCCTGCATATTCTTTAATACCCTAATATTTTCTGTGGATTTTCTCCTATACATAACTAGAAACACGACAAATACTAATATGAGTATTACTATACTGGCAATAACACCGAATAATACTGGCTTACCGATAGCCGCTTGCAAGCCTGCATGTGACGAATATGATAATTTACCTATCTTATACGTCAGAGCACGACCGACTTTAACTACTACCTCAGGCGTATCAACCCCATCAGGCAACTCATCACGAGAAGGAGGCCTGCAAGTTAATTGATGCCTCGACAGAGACGTCACATTACATAAGCTCTCCCCTATACGAACCACAACATCCTTTTCCGTACAAGCTCGGTCTAGATTTTGACCATTGATTGTTAAGTATTCAGACTTGTAATATTTAACATCCTCGTCAAACTTCTCATAGATAGGATCAGGATAAAGCAAGAACGCTTCATTATTCTTAGTAGTTAGATTTTGTACGCTTTGTACATCGTCCATATTGAAACCGTATTCTAATTGTAAAGGCTTATCTGGATCTATATTGAGGCCAGCGCTTTCGATGCCCGGAGATTCGCAAATGAGATGGGTTTGAAAATCGACTCTATGACAAGGGGCTATGTACGGCCTGTTATCGTGATACACATATATTTGAGGGAACTGTACGGAATGGAAATTTCGACCCATTACTTTGATGTTTATCCCTCCTGACGGAATGCCTTTGGGTTGTTTGCGTTGAGATGCTGTCGGTGGACCTGATTCAATGGAAACTACCACGGGATCCTCTATGTATTCGAACTTCTCCCGTTCCAAAGTGCGCATACCATTATCGAAACGCATCCGGAGCGTACCCATTTTTAACTGATAGGAATGACTCGTCCTACAGACAGCCTCTTCAGACGATACAGACAGAATAGCACATGGTAAATCATCGATAAAAGCTTGAATATTACTTCCTGCGTTAAGATACTCGCCGGTGATACGTAATTTTGTGCCACCAGATTGAGGACCGTATTTTGGTTGAATTGAATTTATTTTAGGATTCACGAAAGCGTAATGTTGTTTAGATTCCCCGCGATAGTCTGCAACGCGAACCACCACGGGACCGTCCCGAGGTACCTCCTCGCCCGGGCCGTCGACTGTGCAAACAATACGCCTTGTTTTAACATACAATTCTATGATAGGCTGACATTTAATACCCGCTATAGTAACACCGTTGTAGATATCCGATATGTTACGACCCAGATTTATGCCCTCGATGGTTATATTAGTGCCTCCATCCCACGGACCTAACAAAGGCTTAAAAGAGTGAATTTCGGGATTGGGACAGGTCTGAGTACGATTTAACCAAACGCTAGGAGCACCACATTGCTCTTGAACTTCGCACCTATCGGAGCCCTGGCACCACCCGCATCCAAATTTCTCCTGGAGAGCTAAACATATTCCGCAATTGTCCGCCATATCAGTACATCGATAAATAAGAATATGAGTATTATCTGGATTATCTAAAGGCTTTGACCCTCCCCATATGACGGCAAAAGAAGCAGTTATATTAGGCGCACGTGACGTATACGTAAATTCGACCGCTTCACAGTAAATAGTATCGGCAAGAAGTTGAGCGTTTACGTGAGTTACACGACCCTCTATATTAAACTGACATACGAACCTCGTCTGCACTATGAATTGTCCGATTATATGGACCTTAACTTTTATAGCTTTCTTTACACCGGATGGTACTAAAATTTCGTTCGTGCCGTCGGATGTCGAGTTTATAGTGGGACAGAAACTGGGACCGGAGCGATAACTGGGACCTATTCTACTGACGCCTGTTACGAGTATATCGTTCCTACAATTCTCGGCGGTGTCGTGCGTGCATCGGTGGCCATCGACACACCAATCGCACGGGAACGACGAACTGACGCACTGGGTACAAGAGCTGTATGTGTTACAATCGAAAAATGTAAAGTTTGTAGCTACGAAATCAGGTCCCTGAGTAGTGCGCACTGATAATTTGGCTGTAAAATGATGCTGACCAGCAGGAATAGGTGGGAGCGTATCCGTACGCGGTGTAGTACAATTAACCCCGTAAGGTTTCCTAGTAGCATTACTTAAAAGAGTACGATCTAAAGCTGTAAATGCACATAAGAATTGTCCGTTAAGTGTGGGCAAGTTCTCGATTACTAAATCTAAGGTTCTAGCTGTCGTTCGTTGCAACTGATTCGGAGTTACTTGACTAATCGTTGTGCAACGTCCGCTGCGATATGAGATCCAATATAAGGGATCTTTAGCTGCTTCCTGACAGTCCGATCGTAGACTGCACTTGTTCTCGAGAGAACACCATCCACAATAAGGGTCTTTGGCTCCGAGACATGTCAAACACGATTTATATACGCTACACTCCTGAACTTTCACTTTCGACACGTTTCTATCAGTCATTACATATAAATGCATTAGTTGAGTATCAAAGAATAAGTCTTTATTCACTGGCGACCCTTCATCGACGGTTATGTCACCGTATTCGAAAGCCGACGTAGCGCTCTCTACTACGATCTTCTTCAGGTGGCCGTCAGCGGTGCCGGCGAACACAACCGTGTAGTCTCCAGTTGCTGTAGCCGCTACAGCAGTTAGCCTCTTCTCGAACACGGCTACCGGCACCGCTTCAACAGGTTGCTCACCACCTAATGGAGTGTTCACATCCAACCCGCAGAAATCTTCACTTATAGATTGTAACTTCGTTCCGATACATGCATGTGACGGCGAAATAAAATCTAAGCCCCGTGAACCGTTCCCACTGAAGCATGTCTTTATATTTTGCATAAACTTACGACGTATGGCTTTAAGGGAGTAAACGCACAACGCCGATATATTTGATGGTGTGTTAGTGTTTATAGACACGCTCTGACTAAAAGCGGCGAAGAGAACATCTTGTTGAGCCGTAATACCGAGCTCGCCAGCGAGGACAGAACCGGCTTTGCCAACGAATGCCGCTTGCACCAAGTTGTAGCCAAAATTCCCGCCGCCTTCTCCAGTACAAGACATTGGTATTTCAGTGTAAGAGTAATAGTTTTCGTCATCATGACATACACGTACCAGTTTACTGTAGTAGGTATCGGATCCAACACCTCGTAACTGAATAGTCAAGAAATAGCTAAATCCTTCGGAACTGAAGCCGTACACGTAGTTAATAGGATAACGTTCACGGGATAGCGAATTGACAAACATTCTAGTTCCAGTGGTGACCGCGGTTCGCGCGATCATGAAGAGCCTATCGTCTTCGAGAGAACGACTACTCACAGTGGGTACTTCGGAGCGATAGGGAGAATTTCCAGTAAAAGTGACGCCCACGTACATGACCTGAGTCATCGGAGGATTGGGAGGTCCTGGCGCGATGAACGCCACCGTGGACGCGCTAGCGTTGTTCGCCACGACTGGCTCGCGCACTTCGCGTACATCATGCGATATGTTATTCAGATTCCGCACCGAACACAGACCTTGCAAGACCGAACCGCAAGTTATGAGACGGCTCGTCGCGTAGTCTATCACGAGAGCTTTGTTCACGTTATCCGTGGGTTTCTTCACGAAGTTGGCCGGACAGTCGAACGTGCACTGGGCGGAGTCGTTGACGGGGCCCGTGTTGATCGACTGCGCGACTTCCAGGTCGGGGGAGAGCTGGTAGATCCAGTTGACGGCGCCGATATACACGCGTCCCGTGTTGCGATCGACGACCAGGTGATTGAATTGGGAGGACGGCGCGGCCGGGTCGGAGAAAGTGTGCACCACGTCCTGCGAGGCGCGCGCGGCGGCGCACGCGGCCCCGAGGGCCAGCAGCACGCGCCACATGACGCGGGCGCATGTGGCCTACCGCCGTCTCCCGCGCAGGCAACCACCCGCCCATCTGGAACGCGACACACCCGCTCAGCCACTGCCCGCCGCCGACGCTTCGTTCCCATCGCACCGCACCGCTCCGCCGCCCGATTTTCGCCAACGAGGGGCCTGACGATGATGTGATCTCTTTACCTATTTACGATATCTAGTGTATATCCGCGCGCGAGTGGTTACGCGAAGGCTCGGAGGGGTCCAGTGCGATCGGAGCGAGTTCGCGAGCTGAAGCGAGAACGCGCAGTAACCCGCCTTCTCCGACGGTATCAGTACCAACCCATTTTATATTTAAGAAATGTGGATAGAAACTCGAAACAGTACTTTTGCTACGAGGACTGAACTGAGTATCCGTAATTCATGTGTTCGATAGTACGTCACAATTGTAAACACTCAGGTGCAGCGTAGTTAATGAGCAAGTCGCCTAAACGTCGGAAGTTTTTCATCAACGCGTACAAAAATAGGTTAGTACTTGGAAAGAGCGGGCACCGGCGGCCCCGACGCGGTCAGTGCACTGATAGTCACACGCCGACGAAAGCCTCAGCATCATAAAGGGAGTAAAAAAAATAATACATTTGGCATGCTTTTCGAAACGAGGGAGCGAACGTGGTAGCGCAACGATAAAGAAAAATAATAAGAAAATCATATTTGGAACAGAACAGAATACATCGACGACATCGAATTATACTTACAGGATAGCCATGACGGTTTAAGATCGGACGGGCTTCGATATTTCACTACTTGATCATATGCATGTATGGGAGCGCACTTTCATAATGCGGGGACAGCGCTCTGGGCTCTGGCAGAGACCTGTAACAACAAACATTACGGTTTAAGGCCCGCTCGGGCTCCATCGATCCGTCGTGGTGCACGGCACTATGGGCTAACGTTGCCTACACGCCAACAACCTATTAAATGCGCGTGATAACCTTAATCCTCTAGAACTACTCCCATACGATTTTATTACCTAATGTAAAAACAAAATTTGTGACTCAACATTTACATTCATTCGCCGACTTCGCCCATCGAAATGGAACGTTCAATTGCTACTTTTCGTTCCTTTGGGCAATAAAAACGTAAGGCACTCGATAAATTCGGTTCGGTAAATCGAATGTCGACTTAACACTATGCGGCGACCGCAACCGGTCGCAATGTAAAATGCATTCCCTTCTTCCACCCACTCGGTCTAATCTACCACCTACGCGCATCGTCCGACATAAAAAACTCATCACATTGTCATTTATACACAAAAATCCCTAAGAGGGATTCGATTTGAACGGTATCTGTAACTATTCCTTTGAGCGAACGGAGAAAAGAAAGTCAGCCATTACCGCGCACGCGAGTCGATAAACGGAAGCCATTCCAATAAACGCCACGCACTGTCGACCGAATAAACACAAAATTTAAATCTAAAACTCACCTTAGATAAATATAATCTCTCGAATGGTACAATCCTTTGGAATCCACGACCGGTAAAGGAACTACTTGTAACACTTATTGCACTTCACAATATTCTTTGTATCACTGTTGATATTTCTAACAAAAACACTAAACACCACAAGCGACGAAATATCACAACATATTCTTATATAAAATAAACTCTATAAATTAGCAGAGACCGATTCAATCAGTAAAATAGCCCGTTTGCACAAGAGTCCACGACAAGAGCATCAGTCTTCGTACATCGCCATGGAATGAAATGATTCGGTTTCGCTTTTCGAACGAGTCTAGGCGTGACTGAACCGAGAAGATCCGAACACTCCCGATTCGTAAAAATAGTGCACAAAATTGCCGCTAGGAGCAGCACTATATTGAAATGCGTTCAGAATTAACATTTATATAAGAAAATGATAATCAATTTTAAATAACTGTTATAAATAATTAAATCATACCACATAAAATAATATTTAAACTTTTAATTATATTAATTGCGAATACGAAATGTAATTATAAAAAAAATAATGACCATAGACAAAAATCAATATTCTTTTTTCTATGGAAGACGATTTTTATAAATTTTTATATTCGCATTATTTGTTATTTATTTTTTATTATTATTATTTAGACATTTCAAAAAGATTAATTGAAGTATATATATCATATATACTAGATCTCTTTTGTTATCTCAGAGACAAAATTCACTTCACACTTCGTTGAATGAATCTGTTCATTGTGATGACAATGACGACATTGACGTACAAGTTTATTGACATTTTGACAGCTGTGGATTGCTTTTTGAATGGAGTAACTGGGTTCTGCCGAATTGTTTTCCCATATAATAAAAGAAATTTACTCTTAATCATGGCTTCATCCATGTTTAAATTATCTTCGGCGTTAATTAACTCTTCAAAGAATCTACGATGTGTCGTCCGGCTTATGGACAAACGAGAAATCTGCACGACAAATGTCATAGCGGTAAGTTGCATAACAGTTAAAACTGGTCGGCTTCTAAACAGGCAGGTTTTGGAGGAAAATCGCTAAATAATTTTGATGTTTACAGTCCATTTTATTCTCATTCATCAATTTCTCATTCAATCAATCAATTCATTCATTTTATGTCTACGATATGCATTCGGTTCTTTAGTTGAGGTTAACAATATCAACTAATATAAAACTCAATCGACAAATAAACAGTAGCAATCCATATACTATTAATTCACAAAATTAATTACCTCTTGTTATATATAATTGTTCTTGTTAGAGTTCATAGAAGTAAAATTTCGGCCACACCTGACAGATTTGCCAATCTTATTCTGATATGTTAGCTAATCCAACTATAAGTAATAATGGATTGGTGAAGATCTTACGTAATAAGTACTTATTCTATGTCTTGTAGATTCTGTTGAATGTTATTTATTGAAGTAAATAAACTCCCAATACTATTTACAAACATTTGGGTCATAAATTATTTTAATAGATCAATGAAAACCCACATCTTATTAAGGTTCCATATAACTTTGTGCATTTTATTTATGGATAGTTAAATAAAGTTTCATAATAATATGGTATGACGACAAAATGTTTCTTTCTTTGTTTTGACGACCTGCGTGGCGGAGAGGTCACCATACCGGTCTGACACGCAGTAGGTCCCGGGTTCGATCTCTGGCTAGACAGACATCTGAATGATGAATTTTGATTTCTGTTCTGGGTCTGGGTGTATGTGTATTTGTCTTTGTGTGTCCATACCACCCACAACAAAGGAAAAAATCTTACTGTGGGGGATATGAGTGTAGAAAGTGTTTATGTTTATGTTTCATGATGTTAAGTAGAATCTTCTTGACTTAAAGTTATTTTGGTACATTTGAGCTGGTTTTCTAAAATAAAATCAATTTTACCCTTTCACCATAGTGACTGTACTAGCAATAACTAATGAGTAATTGCACATTCATCAAATTTCATTTTCAAATTAAAGATGTAGTTTTATCTTTATTATATTATTTTACAGTTGAAAATTTGGTGCTCTGACTCATATCTGATTCTTATTGATTCATAACATTAAAAAAAAAATGTTTTTTAATTTTTACTTGGCTCTACTGTAAAATTAACCATTTATTTGTTGTTAACACAACAAATAAATGCACATGTTGGTAATTTTATATGTTTTTATTCTTCATCTAAGTGTGCATAAAAAGTTTTAAGGTTTTTTTACTAAATTGATACAGCAAATGAGCGTGCAGTCTATCTTAAGGAATGTGGACATTGACATCTCTATCCAACTACATATAACACAGGGGTTCTGCCTGAACTTGATTGACACATGCATTATCACTCATGAGGAATAAGAAGATTGCCTGTATTTAAATAAGCAGGCATTCCAAAACCCTTCCAAAGAAATTTATGCAGTTTATGCTATGCTACAAATAGGTGTAGGTACCCAGTCCAACCATAGGGTACTACCATTGTACAAAGTTTTAATGTTTTTATTGTAGCTAACGGCTTTGGATAGTAATTGCAATACAAGTAAACTTAACTTCAGAATCATTTTTTGCACCCAAATCTTTATAAATTATACCGTAACACAAACATAGGAAGGTAGATAAAACCAATGTGAATGAAACCATGGCTTAATACTCTTTTTTAATACACGTAGACATATTTTAAAGACAAATATCTTTTTTTTTTTTTGTGTTTAGAAAATCACAATTATTAATGTTATTAGTAAAAGTTATAGTTAATATTGTTATTTTAAAAATTGTTAGTTTAAAAAAAACATATCCTTATAAAAAGTCATCACACCCTCATATTGAAAAGGATGAAGAAATACCAAAACTGCAGGGAAGTTACACCATGTCTCATGTCATAAATTGTATTTATTAGCAAGATCACAATGACAAATTTTATAAGAAAAATCCACCCAATATAACAATGCTTTTAATGAATTGATATGTCCTGTATTATATTGATATGTTTAATCAATATGCTTGTGAATATTTGTGTTGCCAAGCAACCGGTTCTTCTGACATAGATTTGTTATTTTTCTGACATTATTTCTTAAGAATTATATACCTGATTAAATCAATTCAATCTCAATAGTTCAATTATAATTAATTATCGCTTTCAATCATATTGTATTTGATAATTGCATATGAATAGTGTTAGTGTGTGTTAGATAATTGAATATAATTCAGTTATAAAACTATTAATAATTAAATAATATAAAATTATTGTATTTGTAGAAAAAATTATCTTCTTATATATTAAATATGTCTAACATACAATAATTCTAAACAATTCAATACATATTGATCATGTCTCACATATGAGAATAAAATCAAATTTTAAATTTGTAGATTTTGTAAGAAATAAAAT
>MOOZ01003445.1:92715-107498 GCA_002930495.1 Cecropterus lyciades
CGTTATATTTAGCTGATTACTTCCCAAAAATTGCATGTAATTGAGATTTCTTCATTACACGAGGAAACTACGATACTCTAGGGTAAGTTTAACTGACACAAATATAAATTGTCCTGCATCAGGTCAATCTGATTACGACAGCGTTCAGATGTCTCTGAGGATTAAATTGGAATGTTTCATTGGTGTGCGTTAGACTGGTAACGCACACCAATGAAACATTCCACCTTTACTACTAAACCAAAATACTGCCCAAACATGGATTCAGAGAGGAGAAATAGGTAGAACTACGAAGATTTTAACTACACTCAATAGGTTTTTTAATAGGTTTTTAACTTTAACAACTGACACGTCTGCCTGAATGAAACATTTAAAGACTTGTTTCAAAGAATTTTTTTGTTTTTTTTTTTTTACTTACCATTACTTGTTTCCAGGCATCCCCTTCGAAACCGCACCAAACAAGTTCGAGGCTCTGGCGTGCCACGACGCGATGGTGGAAGTCTCCGGTGCTCTCAACACCATCGCCGTCTCCCTGATGAAGATAGCCAACGACATCCGCTTGCTCGCCTCCGGTCCCAGGTGTGGTCTCGCTGAGCTGTTGCTGCCCGAGAATGAACCTGGATCTTCCATTATGCCCGGTGAGATGTTACAGTTTTCATTGTCTTGTTATACTGTTTTCGTTGTTTTCGTTGTTTACTACATACATACTATAATTTGCAATGGAATTTTGTGACCTTGTTGACCAACATTGACACTTGCATAGACAAGCGTATAACGCTTGAAACGCATGTTGTTTGGACCTCAGGTAAGTGATCAATATGATGAGGAAATATTTAAGATGCCTTGGGTTGACATTTTAAACGTAAAAGGGTCTTACACGAAACTGTCTACAACCCTTATGTTCCATAGTTGTGCACAAGTCTAGTCCCACAACTAAGTCAAGCCTAAGTATTGATAAGTCAAGCCTAAATATTGATGAAGTTGCTTACATATGTCCATAGGCGGCAGTTACTATTTACCATAAAGTGGACTGCATGGTCGTTTGCTACTTCTAACTGATAAAAAAACCTGAAACGTATTCAGCGAGTTCTAGTGCTGATCAATGAAGGATCACGTAACTTCAGTAAGTATAAAGGGATACTGTACAACCAGTGCTTGTTGTTCTCAAACTGCTGAAATTTATAGAGACTATTTTGTTATCATAACCAAAGCAGTATGAAAGTCATGAGCGCTCTTGCATACGGTTATCGACGAATTCGACTTTCTTAGACATAGAAACCTTATATTGCCAACATTGTGTATATTGACAGTTATGTAAACAATTAATCTTTAATTTTCTTTAATAACATATATTTGTATTTATAACAATTATTATACACACATGTTACCCTGCTGCATACATACTACCTTCTTTCTCCACATGACCTTTAACTATGTTCTTACACTCTTCAGCGCAGTGTTCATATAAATGTAACGTGATTTTAGCTACCCGTATTAATATCAATACGAATAAATAAATGTGACGACTTACGTGGTGGAGCGGTCACCATACCGGTCTGACACGCAGTGGGTCCCGGGTTCGATCCCCGGCCAGACAGACATCTGAATGATGACTTAGACTTCTGTTCTGGGTCTGGATGTTTGTGTATTCGTCTTTGCGTGTCCATGGTACCCACGACACAGGAGAAAATCCTACTGTGGGGCTATGAGTGTAGAAAGCGTTATATAAGTAATCAACGGTAATTTTAACCACATGCAGGCAAAGTGAACCCGACCCAGTGCGAGGCGATGACGATGCTGGCCGCGCAGGTGATGGGCAACCACGTGGCCTGCACCGTCGGCGGCAGCAACGGACACTTCGAGCTCAACGTGTTCAAGCCGATGATGGTCGCCAACGTGCTCAGATCTATACGGCTGATCGGTAATTGTGTTGTTTTCTTATGACGACCCGCGTGGCGAAGCCCATAGAGGTCCCCATCAGGGATGTTGCGAATATTCGCATCCGCATCTGTGAATGCGGAGCTTCCGCATTTACCACCTTTATTAGATTTGGACATCTACATCTGCATCCGCGGATAATCATGCGAATGTAATATAAGTTTCGATGTATTGTTTCTTGTAAATAAATTATTACCTTTTTGTTTGAGCTGTGAATTACTTATCGTACCTATAGATAGATATTTTGAGTGTTATTGTGATCGTTGTTTGTAAATACAAATAATTGTTTATTGGGAACCTTTTGTATTAGTCTTAGCTCAGCGATTTAAATTTAAATCGCCAGGTAAATTTCACTATGTTAATGCTACTATTTTTACCCGACTACGGCGAAGCAAAAGGAGGTTTATGATTTTGACCTGTATCTATGTATGTATGAGGGTATGGATGTTCACCTGTTCCTTCATAACTTCTAAACTAGTGATCATAATTAGACAAATAAGGAGCCGTTAGGAGCCTCTACATTGTCCGCTGGTTATAGATTGCATGACGTTACGTTAAATTGACTACAGCGCCCTCTAGGGGACTAAAAGCAAAGAATTAAAAAATAATGTTGTGTGGGGTATCAGATGAGAGAGCTTTCTTAGCACATTTTAAATATGTAAACATTATTAGCTATTGTTTACGGCTTTGCTTGACATGAATTCATATAACTTCAAAATAAGTTATATGAAAAGAAAGTTTAAAAACTTAAACCCGACTACTAAAACACGCTCAAAAAAGTACGAAACAAGAAAATAATCTCCGTGGAAATTATAATGTACAAACTATAAAAAAAATACCGGCTAATAAATAAACTACTTATTTACACGTATTATATTTTAACGTATTTTATACGTCATACTGATAGAGATTTGTTTAAAGGAAAGCCGTGGTAAATTAAGCATTTCAGTCAAATAAAATTTATAAGACAGTCAAAATAATTAGCTTAAAAACTTTTCAGTTTGAACGAAAACTTGCACCCAACAGTGGACAACAATGGACTGCTATGTATGATGCTGTATTCAAATAACCCCAAACTTTACTTACAGGTGACGGATGCCAGGCGTTCAACAAGAATTGTGCAGTGGGCATCAAAGCCAACACGGCCCAGATAAACAAGATTATGCGGGAATCGCTCATGCTGGTCACGGCACTAAACCCACACATCGGTTATGATAAGGTAATCTTGTCCCGGCTGAGGTTCAACCTCGTCACAAAAACCGAGTGAAACATTATTTTGAAAAAAAGGCCTCGTTTTTTGTGAAATTGAAGTGACACATGAAATTGCCCCTGAGGTACTTCTGGAGAGCTATGACATGGGGTTCTTCAAAAAAGGTGCAAAAGAGCTCTCGTTCGAAGCCGGTAGGCAGTGCAATGAATACACTTCTGGTATCTATGGGCAATGGTTACTACTTTCCATCAGTTAGTCCATCTTATCGTTAGGTTCAGGTATTAAAATAATGTGAAGTGAAGGATCCATAATCTTCTAGTAACTGCCACTCGAAATTATCTGTTGTTAATCCAAAATCGCTGATGCTTTCCCGACATCTGACAGATGCGTTTCTCCTCTTGATGACTAGGTTAGTATTTTATAAGATCAAATTGAACCCGTGAGGCCTAAACTATAGGAACAAAAATTCGAACTGATTTTACAATGTAGAATTAGTTCGATTGCAGGCAAGCTACAACGAGCAAAAAGGTATATCACTATTATTTTATTGTCACTAAGCTTGTCCCGCATTCAGAGGGTTCTCAATATTCTTACTGAACAGATGAATAATGATAATTTTGAAATCTGTTTTGTTTCTGGATATCTATAAGAAGTCATATACTTTTAATCAATAGAAGTTGGAAGGAGACACGCAATATGCATAATGAAATGAAATGAAATATCTGTATATTGCATAGGCCTATTAGGCACTTATGAATTGTCATTTACAATATTTTTTCTTACACTACCACCGGATCAGAAAATGACCTCATCTGAGGAGATCTGGCAAGAAACTCAGCGGGTTTGTCTTTTTTCTTTGAAATACTTTTTTTACAGTCTTGTTTATTACATGGGCAATTAAACCTAGCTCCAGTACGTAGCCTTACATTTTAATGCATAAATAATTCTATAGTAGAAGTTAAGTCACGAACTAAATTGAATTATCTCATGAAAATTACAACAATGCCCTGCTATATGATATGCTTGATATCAAACTAGTACACAGCAATAAAGAAATATGTATGATGGTAGTACAACATTACCATAGCAGTGTCACATTTATAATTCTACTTGTTTAATGTCCATAATATTTAACTTTCTGATTCCAGGCCGCTCAAATAGCAAAGACTGCGCATAAGGAGGGTGGTACGCTGAAAGACACCGCTGTCAAACTAGGCATCCTCACAGCGGAACAATTTGACCAGTGGGTCAAGCCTGAAGACATGTTGGGACCTAAGTAGACCACTAGGATTGTAACTAGGTGGAGCTCAGTGGGGAATTGTACATTGACAACAGTTTTTAAAGGGCTATCTTTGATTGACGTCAAAGTTAATATCGTATTGTCCTCCTATAACAGATTGGTCGGGTAAGATATTGGTCATATAGTTGGCCATTGACTCTTTGTTATTAGAGGAATTCAAACACTTAAAGTGTATGTCGGTGTAAATACGATATATATCACTTGGGCACTGTCAGCTATTTTTCAATAGCCAATTTACTTACAAACTTACAAATACCTTTTATTGACACCAAAGTTAATTATATATTGGTACCATAGCTGGCCATTGACACCTTGTTACTGGAGTTTAAACTTATACTTACTTCTCTAGTTAACATGGGTGTAGATACGACATTTATCAGTTGGGTGATAAGTTAATCTGTCAAAAAATGGCTAGTCGGTAAAAATATGAAAATCAGGCTTACAAAACTATTCGCAATATAATTATGGCGAGCAGGCGAAGCTGTTGCATACTATAAATATTTTTCACTATACTTTATATTTAGAATTTATTTTGAATGATACTAAAATTATGCAATGTACAATTTCCCACTCCATATTGTATAATACAATTTTATAATGGAAACATTGTTATGTACGTATGTACTACGTACAAGTAGTTGAGTGGATGTGTTACAAGTGCGATTTATTGAAATTTACTTAAAATTATTTTGTTTTTAAAGTCAATTTTTCAGTATTGTTTTTGAAATATAGATTTCTAAAAGGTATATTTGCATTTACCATTTCATCAGTGCCAATTGTAAAAATACTGGTTTGTATCAAAACAATTTCTTTAACTGTTTATTTCGTTGTTATCGCGATAATTTCCTTAACTGTTTATTTTCATTATCATAATAATTTATTTTTACTTAGTAATCGATCCATTTTCAAAGTTTTGGTGCTATTATTTCTATATTAAAGTCAATTTATACCTCTTTTACATCTTTCACTGTACAATATCAAGAAGTTGAAGTATTGTCTCCACTCTTTCTGTATATACGTATTTTGTTTTAAAACAATGTACCGTTTGGTTTTCATTGTGTATGTATTATTTATTTAAATAAAATATAAAAAGATCTTGTTATATGATTGCTTTTATTTTCCTATCCATTAAAATTAACTCATATCCCACTTCAAAGTAATTTGAACCCTGTCACACTCCATTATGTTAGATAACCTCTTTCTATAGGAAGACAGTTAAAAGTGGTTTGTAATTCTATAACTTGCCATCAGCACAAAATCTCTAAATAATTAAATGACAATGTTAGATTATTGTAGACCAGTATTTCCCAAGTTCTGACAGTATAGGATACTAGCAAACCAGTAAAAAAATCTGAATCTAAAATTTGGTATTTAGGAAATACAAAGTGAAATGTATGTTGCCATTTTGAGGCTGCTATACTAGCTGAATAGTTCTTATACATATAATATATTGTATGCCCATAAGCACATAAGAAAATTCATCAAAAACAGTCAAGCCGTGAGGGTGAAAAATAAACGCAATAAATAAACCACAATTTTATATAGAGATAATCTTGGTATGGTTAGTAGATGAATCTGCTATGTGGAAGCCTATGTGTAAAGTAATTAATATTATAAATGCGAAGTTTCTATGCTTATTTGATCTTGGATTCAGTTTCAGTCTATGACTTGGATTTGTCCAAATAAATATTATTATTCTTATCCTTTGTATATTTTTTATTTAATCCTACAAAAACAGCTGAAAGACCTTCATGTCATACACAAATATATATGAATGTTTATTTTATTGCTCTTTTGATTTTTTCACACTATCCTATCCTTTCCATATATATATTATATCCTTTCCTATATTTTCCTATCTTATCCATTCTACTATTTTATCCAATCTAGAAGCCGCACAGACGAGGCCGTAGGTAGCTGATAGTACCCACAACTATAAATTATAATCATAATGAAACAAAGGTTGCAGATTCTTCAACTATATTATAATTAGCATACAATATTTATTCTATGATACATTTGGTTTATCTTTGGTAGTTTCGTGACTTGCCTATTCAATTTTAAAACTAACATCTTACAATAGTGTTAAATACTTTTTAATTTCACAAGTGCTATCAGTCAGATCAAAAAGAGTAATTATATGTAACCTCAATTGTAAATACTGATATACATATTCTTGCTACATATTTTAAATAAGTACTTTTGCACCATATACTAAATGTAGGAATCACAAAAAAGATATAATCTTTATGCTTTTTTAACTGTTGAGAAATACTAAACATAGGCCAATAAAAATATAAATTAATTTGTACATAAATATTGGAATGTATAACATCACTGCTATATACACAATTGTGTTATATTACAAAATGGACTAGATAAGTAATAATATTGACTATCATAAGAAACGCATAACTACATTGGAAGGCATTTTTTCTGATTATGTAGAAAATTACACTTATTACATAAATACATCTTTGATATTTTGAAATTGTTTTACGGCAAGGTCTACCGGCAGTTCAAAATTGTATGCGGTCAACCGATCAAGGCTCTGCAAGGCATCTTGGAACCCAGTGTTGACAATGTAGCTGGTTGAGGAGTAATAGGAATCAATTAATGATCTGCATTTCAGCATAATGTTCAACCATATCACAAGTTTGTGATTATTTAATGCAGCACAAACAAATGCTTTGAAGTGTGCATCGTAACTCCTTTTATAAGGCATATGTGAAGCTAAAATACTACCAATTGCACTTAACAGACTTTGTTTATTTGTGATAGCGGTTCCTCCTACAATATCCAGGTTAAAACTCTGACTCAACTTCCTAGCTGGTGTCGAATTAAATCTATCACCATCATTGAGGTCATAGTAATGAAGGATCAATTCCCAAACATGCATAGGACGTGATGATGAAGATCTACGGACGGGGAAACAGCCAATAATAGGAACGAGGGAAGCAGATTCCGGTCCTGTTAGTCCATGTTGGAGTAGATCCCTCAAGTTAACAGCCAAATGCCTCCGGACAGCAGTTGTGAGAGGTGCGTCACTTATAATAATACCACCCTCTTCAGATTCACTGTCATAACTGTCAACAAAGTTGTGGCTTGATCTATCCCTTGATACAAGATGAAGAACTGCATCTATAGACATTTCTAGTTTAGCACGGAGATTACCCCAATGTGTCACAATTGTTGAAGATTTTCTCTCATGTCTTCTAGTATTGGGCGAGCATCCAAACTGAGATACAGTGAAAATTTGTATCAAAGTTGAAGCTTTTCTCATTAAATTAATAGTTTCCGTCTTGAGGTCGTCATTAACTTTACTTCTATTAAAGTTCTTTTCAAATGTTTCTGAACGCCCAACTTTTTTACTTTCCGGCTTTTGATTTGAATTTCCTTTGCTCAGTTCTTCATTTTTCATCAGTTTTATAAACTTTTGCATATCATCTATATGAGCTTGGAGTTTTGAAATTATTTCTTCTTTGGAAAGATGTCTGTCCGTGTACTGGCGGACCGCGCAATCGATCTGGTGTCTCAACTCATCTGCAGTTAGAGGTTGATGACATCCTTCTTCAATAGTTCTGTCTATCTCATGACGTAAATGATCTATCAATGTTCTGTGCTTACCGTCCTCGCATTTCGGATCTGCTGCGTATCTTTCTATCTCCTTTAGCTGCGTTTTTAGCCTCTCAATGAAATGTGACTGTCGTGTTCTTTGGTTGTGTATTTTTCGTTCCAATTCGGCACATTCAGCACAATTCTGATCCCCGGAACTTCCCTGTGGCGCGGCTCGAGAATCAGGTACTCCACGTGACGTAAACTCTTCCAATGCCTGTAACATAGCATCCTTTTCTTCAGGTGGAGCCTTGAGAATCTGTCGTAAACGAAACTCGACTTGCGCGAGATGTGATGTCAGTGAAAATACAGAAGACGATAATATCTCTTGCTCTTCTTCCAACGCGTGTATCCTGTCTCCAGAAACTTGTTCTGGTGGCGTTTCGTCACAAAGGTTTTCCTTAGGTGCTCCCAAGGGTTCGCACCGAGGTTCTTGCCATATAGGAATGTTATTTTCTCCATAATCACTGGTTGCGTCGTCTAAATCCATTTAAAAATAGATATGAAGCTTTCGTTTACTTATTGAAAACTTCCCTTACAAATAAACATTTCAGTTTCTTTGATTATCATTGATTTTCAACATAACCAAACTAAAAACACTGAACAGAAGAAACGTAAGTGAATGGAGCTTACGAAAGACGTCACAGCTGACGTCAATATTTGAACGAATGAGTACTGAAAAGGCAAATTAGGGGTTGGATTGGATGATAACTTTATTTTTACGAATCTTTAAGGGAAATAAAATATAATAAACTAAGTAAAGTACTAAAATTTATTATTGAATTTTAAAATCATAAATGTATTAATATAAATCTAAAACTTATCTTTGTTTTAATACAAACCAAACATAAGTTTTAGATTATGTTAGACTCATATTTTTTCTAGTATAAGTGACATCTGTAGGAAATACGAAAAACAATTATGTTTTACATGGGTTATTTGACTAGCAAGCTATTTAAAGTTTAGTTTTACCAACAGGGGGCGGTAACTGAAAGTATTTCAAATTCAAAGTATTAAAAAAATGTCCTTATTGGTGCGCCATTAGAGTAATGAGTCTTGGAATTGAATATGCGCTGAATCAAATATCCTGCGTAGGCTATTAATGATAAAATAGTTGCCCTTCGCAGCTGTCGAAATTCGACCGTAATAAAATTCATATATTTTTTCTATTACAAAGTTTTATACGTATTTTCATCTGTACATTAAATTTAAATTTATTTTTTAAGATGTCGTTATAGGGAAATGAGATTTAATTGAGTAAGCTGCATTTAAAAGCAATAACGCGTTATTTGACATACACATCTGACATATTCTGCACTTCTACATATAAACTATAAGTGTGCCAAATTTCATACTGCTCCTTCCATTCCATTTTTGTAAAAAGAGGTGCAAACTTTTTGCTTTCTGTATTCATATATAGATTCAGAGAAATATCCTGTACTGTCAATACGTCACTTGTACGGATGATTGTGTATGTTTTTGACACCAAACACAATGGAAATCCTAATATGGAGCTTTGGGTGTGAAGTATTTATTGATTATATTATTTGCGCTTTGAATATAATATCTATACCTTTGGTTATCTAAATCATACTTTATAAAATTTTATGGGCTCATTACAAAATGTTTCTGTTATAAACTTCGATTAAATATGTAATAGATTAAAGGTTACGGCCCAAAAAACGGCAAGAGAAATAAGAGCACAAATGAAATTGTGGTCTTGTTTTGTTTTAGTATCGTCCAACCATAGCCAATAAGCGGACGCGCGGACGGAGCGCTATAATGCCTTGTGAAAATAATTAGCGTAACACGTTTCACGTTTCAGGAAGAGTGACTTTTTTTGGAAAAGTGCGTGTCAGTTTCAGTTTTAAAGGCACTTAAAATCATTATTTAACAAATAATAACAATATTTCGTCGTTTGGTCAATATTTGACATCAAAGAACAATCCAACCAATAATCTCGCCAAACATTGGTTGTTATGGAATAAGAAATGCATAGAGTGGTTTTGATTTTTATTATAATTTTTATAATTACATATTAAGCGACTTTGTTAGCCATTTTGGTATATAATAGGTCTTTACCTATGAAATTGCCGTTTTTCATAAAATAAAAGAAGCGTATTTTTTGTCTCTATTTTTTATTTTTATTAATCAAAGTAATCACCCATACAATCAATGCATCTTTGTCAACGCATTGGTAGCTTATTGATCTGGAGAAATCTTGAAGAAATCAGCTGGACGGGAGGCAACAAATTCTTCAAAGGCATTTTGTACTGAATTTTGTTCCCGCCAAGAAGTTATCCAAATTCTGGAAAAAGTAGAAGTTGTAGGCGCAAGGTCTGGTGACTACGGCCAATGACGGAGAACTTGCTCTTAACAACCCCAGCTCTTGTAGCTTGAATTGTGCATTGCAGGGCATTATTTGGGCGCTGAATGAGCGTCCAACCAACTTGCTGAGCGCTTACGATTAACAGGATCTATTTCTCGTCACAAATAACAATGCGAATTCCTTCATTTGTATGCCTGTTGGACAGTGCAAGGCACGTCTCGACGCGTACTTCGCGCTGGCGATCATTGAGTTCGTGGGGTACCCATTTGTCAAGTCTTGCTGCTAACGTCGAAAGCTGCTGCTAATTCAGCCGTAGATTGCGTATCATTAGCTTCTACAATCGCCTTTAATGCGTCATTGTCGACCAAAGTTTTCGGACGACCACTGGGTTCATTTTTCAGGTCAAAATTTCCAGAACCAATAACGGGTGGTGCGTTCGTTTGTAGTGGGTGCTCCGTAAACGTCGTTGATTTTTCGTGCCGCTTGCAACCCCCTTTTCATCACCTTAGGGGATGATATTCCAGAAACGGTGTAATATGTGTTCTATTATATTAAACCATAAATCACTTACTGAGTTACATAGAGCTTGCATCAAAATTGGGGAACTTTCATACCCTATTTAACCCTTATAGGGGTGGATATATAAAGAGATATATAGAATATTGTATTGTCATCGGTCATCATTTCAACTTAATCCGATGTTTCTAAGTGGGTAAAAATCGCGTTCAAAGATTCCGTTACGTACGTGCAACCCAAGTTTATAAAAGCGTGTTTAAAAAGAGTGTTTTTCCCATAGTCAGATATATGTTAGTTTATCTTTGGCTGGATATGTAGAAAAACAATACATCTTTCTGCCAGATCATAACACTACATCAAATATTGTATACAAAGAAGTTTTTCACTTGAAAGGTAAAAAAAGATACGAACACCAGATT
The DNA here is from genome assembly GCA_002930495.1 of Cecropterus lyciades. Classification (NCBI taxonomy): domain Eukaryota; kingdom Metazoa; phylum Arthropoda; class Insecta; order Lepidoptera; family Hesperiidae; genus Cecropterus; species Cecropterus lyciades. The sequence continues at coordinate 104,040 of MOOZ01003445.1, forward strand.
TTACATAATAGAGCATACATATTTCGTCAAATCGGCACGCAAATTGATACATATGTACATAGGCGGTCAAAACATAACCCTCCTCTTAGCAGTTGGTTAATAAACCCTAACATTTAGTACTAAGAACCACACCAAACACCAACACAACAACAATTTTTTCAATGCCCAAACAAAGTGCGTACGGGTCTGTTAGTATATAGTCGCAATCAGCGCTCAGCTCAGATTCGTGGCTATCAAACGAAGCGCAGCACAAGTTCTGACAGATGGCAGCACTGTCGCGATGACGTCGATCGACACTCGGATAACTGTCGAATTGAGGAGTACTTTATAGGTTTCGGTTAATAATACACAAAATTTCAGTGTAAAATAGAAATTTTAAATGTTTAAGTGACTTTCGGTTTCGGTATAAGCCGAAACTGGAAGCAAGACCGAAAGTCCGATTTCGGTTTCGGCTGAAAAAGCTGTTTCTGTCGGACACTAATAATAAATATGTATGTATATATTTTTTAAGATTAAATGTTTTAAACTTAAATACTTTTTTTAATGGATAAGTATCTACTTTTTGTCAACAAAGCAACTTCATGAGTTCTATGTTCTTTTCGATAACAAGGTATATTAAAAATGTCATAAGTAAGTGACTACTATAATTTTAAGCGTTAAAGTCATATCAAGCTGGTTGAATTTCTAGTGCTTACTGCGCACGGTCATAAACTTTTACGAGCTCCTTTGATTTCGCGGAGTAAAACGTCTTATGTGAATTACGCGCTAGTCGAAACTAAACTTTAGGTAATTGTAAAATTTAAGGTTGGCTTTATTTAAATGTATTTATGGCATAAGCCATATTTAGCATTTCTGTATATATCGTAATATATAAGGTACTATAGCAAACTCCTGCCACTTTTTGGAGTTCCGTTTGTATGCAATACTTAATCTAGTACATATTTGACCGAAGGTTATAAAGGCAAAAAACAGAGTATTTTTTTATTACTTTACTGAAATGTAACCCGTATTGGAGTAAATTAATCCGACGAAAAGTAACTTTTTGGACATAAAAAACTTTTTTCAAACAGGAATACTCTCATAAATTTGAACTTTGCTAAGTCTACACGGACTTTTATAATTACTAAAGTTTATGTGTCGGACAAGACGATGAAGGCTTTGCGATGGTTGAAAAATGTTTTTAAACGAGGGCTGTCGAAGTTTTTATTCTTATGTTTACGATTTTTAATAAATTTTAAGAAGTTAACGAGCAATATGCCTGCCTGTAATCACTGCCGCAAACAGATTTCTGATGAAATCGAAGTAGGATAGAGTTTGAGATAATTACCATTTGTTATATTTTTAGGTATGGTGTAAGAGTTGAGTCCCCTATCTCTTCCTCCTGGACTCGTCAGTGGTGTTGTCCACATGATCGGAGGATACAGAATATCACCTAATGAATTGATGTTTTCATCATCATCATCATCATAATTGTGATTAAAAAAATGAAATCAGATTAGGTCAGTATTCAGCTGCGGAACAGAAATAACTTTTGATTAAATGTATACATACATTAGTTATTTCAACACACACTGAATTTTATCGGCAACTGACCGAAAAAACAAAGCTATGAATAAATAACCACACTTACGTTATCCGAGTTATCCATGGAATGGGGTCGTTTATCTGCATTATGGTCGAATAAAATTCAAAGGGATGATCACGTTTATATATTTTTTGGGGAATTTATGAACGAAATTAGCCCGCCGAGTTATTTAAACGGAACTGGGATGTACGTAAAAGATAACTTTAGGGAATTGAATTGCGGATGGAATTTGAAACAGAAAAAACCGAAAAATCCAAGTGCGAGTCGGACTTGCTCACGAAGGGTTCCGTACCATTATCATCAAAAAACGGCAAAAAAAATGACGATTGTTGTATGGGAGCCCTCCTTAAATGTTTATTTTGTTTCAATTTAATTATTTATTTTTAAAGTGAATATATAACAAAATCATCCGCGAATATTACAAGCGCCTACCTGCTGCCGTTATTAATATCGAGCAATAAATACGTTTCTTGTATGGCTGCCCCCTTAAACATTTATATTATTGTTTTTAGTATTTGTTGCTATAGATAGGAAGCTAGCGAGCATTTCGGTATATGATTTGCATAAGTCAGTTTAGATTAGTACAAATTGATTTGGTCCAGTCATTTGAGGTCCTATGTTGCTGCGTTTTTACGTCACAGCGGATTGAAATTGCTTAAAAAAGGGGTATTAAATTATTTGTACATGTATGCCTCTGCGGTTCAAGGAATCCTGGAAAGTCGGTTAAAAATAAACCAATGTTCATTAGCAGCTTTGTCATTATTCTTATCAAAAAAGTTAAAGAGTCTCTCTTTTACTTCATTTCTACATTGATGTATATTAATAATCAATAATCAAAGATACATTATTTATAGAGGAGACTAATTCAGGGTTTTATGGAATAGACCGATACAAACTAGATACCAATTTGTACCTAGAATTCGTTACGCCATTACGAGATATTGAACCCAACATCATCATCCAGCGGTTAGTTTATGTAAATAACAAATAATGCAAAGTTTGGTGCGTAAGGATAAAGTTAGTGTTGTGTGTCGTGATATGGAATTTAAAAATAAAAACGAACTAGACGTAGGGTAAATAGGTTAATCTACCACTAGTGCTTGTCAACGGTTTCTCCCCGCCACCGCAGTTTTGCCGTGACAACGATCCATGTAGCTGGGTCGAAATATCGGCAAACATAAATTCAAAACCGCACATCCTGAGTACCCGTAACATATTAAAATGTATTGAACCCAAATTGAATTTATCCAATGCTTAGAAGCTCAGGATTAGAACGGATAAAGGTGTTGTGGATTATGCGATTGTTTTTATGCCTACTATGCAAAAAAGCTTACCTTCATCGACTCAACAACGTTTTCCTTGGAATTACCAACATTTTTATAAGATTTAATATGTATAAGGTCCCGTATAGTTTCCGGCAGCAGCATAGTTAATGATCAAATAAGTGCTAAGTCAAAGTATATGATATCTCTGGACTGGTCGTAACTCCTTTTTATCTATATTTCACTACTGGTCTTCTTACAACAGGGAAAGGACTTTTTTCTAAGCCTCCTGCAAAGAGGACTCGGGGAACTCCAACAGAACGCAACCTAATTCCTCTGAGCGCGTTGCCCCATGGGTCTCCACCCAGATGAGTGGTTGGGCCCACCACATCTGGTCTTTGCAACGGTATGCACGGTCATTCCGCTGTCCTTCCTTAGGTCGTTTGGCTGGAGGGTTCGAGCTCCCGTTCGTGCCAGGCACAACCCTGTAAGCCCTTTTTAGTGGTCTCTTTTTTTTATAGTATGGAAGTAGCAAACGAGCATGCAGCCCACCTGATGGTAAGTGGCTTCTGCTGCCCATGGACATCTGTAATCAACCCTAGGTAAGATCAA
>MOOZ01003447.1:0-10825 GCA_002930495.1 Cecropterus lyciades
CATCTAACCCCTAGTTGCGTTTGATCCACGACTTTTTGACCACCCTGTATATGAAGATATTATAGGTAGGTACGTACATGTACGTACATATATATAAATAGTACTGATATCATAATATCATTAGCTTACTAACGAATGAACAGGTGTTATCCCTACTAATATTATAAATGTGTATGTAAGTTTTTTTGTTACGCTTTCACGCCAAAACTACTCAACCGATTATCATGAAACTTTGTACACATATTCTGAGAGGTATTAGACAAAACATAGGATTCTATTTATTAAAAATATATATATTAAAAAAAATTGGCAGACCATGTATATTTGTCAAAAAATATAATGACGCTACTTAACACTTTTTTAAATGAGAGGTATATAGGGTATAAAGGTTCATATTTTTAATTGGTTTACAATCATCCACCTATTGATATAAGAAAATTGAATTTTTACGTTTAGACTTCATGAATTATTAAAATTTATTACAAGTGGACATTATCTGCATGAACTTGACCCATCTATAAACTTAATAGAATTTTGGTTTGATACAATTAATACGATTATAATCACAGCATATTACTAAATCGGTCATATAATTTTCGAACTACACGCTAAACAATTTTTAGTATCGAACAAATACTCAAGGATCTGTTAACGATAAAAAATAATTAAATACTATCAGCTTAGAATGTACGTATAGGTGTGTACACGAATATGCATGAAATTTTTGCAACCAAGTTACTTAGAGAGTAGAAGTAATTATGAGCTCGAAGTGATTTGCACATCACGCGCTTTACGGACAGACAAAGCCTTATGGATCCTGCTGTTTTACATATTTCCAATTGTAAATGAAGATTTTGCATTATAAAGAGATTCCTTTGTACCGTCTCTTTAATACTGTGTTTATAAGCGACTGAAATAACTTGGGAGACACCTTTGCATTTCTACTCTTTCATTTGCTACCAATTTTATTTAGAGATCTTTACTAACAATTTAGTCTGATTTATATATATACAAACTATGGCGCTATATTTTTAAACGGGGTGTCTTTATAAATAAAAAACCAAATTAAAGAAAAACAATGCAATAACATAAAATCAAATAAATTGATAAATAGTTTTGGAAATACTAATCTTATCCAATCTAAGCAATAATATTTACTTAAGCACGTATTTTCTTGTGATATAATGAAATGATAAAATTTGTCATTATTTCACTGTAAAATGTCTCTATAAATTAATAAACCATAACTGATTACCAAATATATATGAGACAAACTTCTAAAATAAAATATAACAATTAATTCTTACTTAATTAATAATTAATTAATTCCGTAAATACAACCCAAAGATCATCGATATTACACGAATTAATCAACCTTGTAACAAACAGCATTTATATTTTGTATTAATAATTTAATCTATAAAAAGGACATATTACCCGTTTCCCGCCAACTTTGCAGTCCTGTGCGCTCGCGTGCAAAACAACACATACGTATAACAGCGCCATCTTGAAATCCATCACAATCCACTTATAAATGCAAAAATTTGTTAGAATATAATAAAATATTATCAGCAGCGATGATTCTCCATGTAGTTTCAAATGAAAAGTGAGTATGTCAGCTGATATTCAGGTAAATGTGTGAACGTGGAGCGGCGCGCGCGCACGGCCTCGGCCATTGTGACCGAGTTAGTTCAACTGCACTTATGTAAGTGATAGGTAATAAATTTCTAACGGTGATTAGGTCAACAAAAGCGGATTTTCAATGGGCGTACTACCATTGTTTGGTTGCGTTTGTTTAAAACTATTGTCTGTTTGTTGTTTCATTTTAATATGTAGTTTGTTTTGTGTAAGAGCATCCGCGCTTCACCCACGTGGAACCACGTTCAGTTTTTTGTTTTTATCCGAGACAGTGGCGTAGCTATCGGAGGGCTAGACGGGGCCCCTAAGCTCAAGGGGCTCCTCGGACCATAAATTGAACTAATGAAAATTGTACGACATTTGGAGTATAAATAAACCAAATAGTTTATTTTTTTGGGGCCCTATTTTATTTTTTGCCAAATAGTTTATTTTTTTGGGGCCCTATTTTATTTAATATCTCGGATCAGTAGCGTAGCTAGGTAACCAAAGGCCCTGGGGCCTTTGGTTACCTAGCTACGCTACTGATCCGAGATATTAAATATTCTCATAATATAATTAACGTTCAGTTTGATTTTATTAATGATATCAATATCTTTTCATAACCAATTAATTGCTATACATTTTTGAATGAAGATCGGTGAAGGATGAGTAATGTAGGTCATGTTAAGTTAATGGGGTTTAAGCGTGCATTTCATATTCAATTTTGGGCTTGACAATTTAAGTGCCTCTGCAATTTAATAAACAGCTATTTAAATATATTTCGAAATAACGCGTATAATGATAATTCGAATTAATTGCATCATTTAGCAATTAACGAAAATAATGAAGTATTGGCACACACAATTTGAAACACGTAACAGAGGAATTCATGTCTCTGCTCGGTAGACATCTAAAATGATGAAATCAAGTTTTTGATCGAGGTCTGGGTCCAGGCTTCTGTGATAGTAGTAGTAGTAGGAATACCTAATACCTAATAGTGTGAGGAAAGTCCTTTCTTGTTCTTATTGTTTGAAGTTTACTGTAACTCAGTTTAATGAGTATACTTTCAGTTATACTAAACTATTTGATAGTAAAAGCTCATTGTGGCCTATGGACTATATTGGACACTAGCTGCGCCCCACGGTTTCACCCGCGTATTAGTAACTACAAAGAAAACTAATTTATGTATTTATTTGGATAAGAATAAATATTATATTTATAAAAACAACTTCGCAAATAATGCATTATTTTGGAAGCAAATTTGGTTAGCATATAAAAGGGTACAGTGAGTTTACCTGAAAAGACATAGAATAGACATATGCTATCGCTGACTTTTTTTAGAACTTTTAAAGGGGATCAATTCTGTCATACATATTTTTTACGAAACTTTAACCGTTTACACAGCCCATGCAGCGGAAGCTCTCATTAGAAAAAAAACCCCGATTTTGAAATATTCTTCATTGGTGCTCCGCTCTTGCTGGTCTTAGCGTAATGATATATAGCCTATAGCCTTCCTCGATAAATGATCTATCTAACACTGAAAGAATGTTTCAAATCGGACCAGTAGTTCCTGAGATTAGCGCGTTCAAACAAACAAACAAACAAACTCTTCCGATTTATAATATTAGTATAGATTTAAAACCATGGACGTAGATCAGAAGTGAGTTCAATAGCGGCGGTCGGTGAAAAAAGAATCGGTTAAGCTCTGAAAGATATTTGTCAAACAAGACTCCGATATTAGTCAAAAATAGGTTCTCGTGTTTTAAGACTTTTTCCTCTTGCCTCGCCTTTGCTAAGGGGAGGGTGTCCTGACCTCCTAAACCATCCCTTATGTCTATAACCAACTCCATATAGAACGGAGTGTAAAGCCGATCACAGGTGTCATTCCTGAGGATAAAAAAAAGAACGAAAAGATTTTCAAACATCTACTAATATATCCATCTACTTATTCACAATTTCTATAGTATAGCTAACAAACTTCTGTTGACGCCATTTGTTTTTGTAGATTTCATTAGCCTAGTTGCTATAATTGCATTAAATAAACATTTTAGTGGCAATACAATTTCGTTGTATACATGAAGTAATCTATTTAACAACTGTCTGGATATAACAGTTTATAAATTCATATATCTTGTCATATAATGCTAATGTCGAATAAGACTACTCCCACTTTCCATTGAATACTGCTGGAAATGATTACATAAAGTCACATAAATGAGACAGTAGCAGTTTCTCTGCGCAGTTATTGGGTACTTCAGGAAATTTGCAAAAAAAAAAACCTCTTCTTCATAGCCAGAAATACATTAGCGATGTATCCGGTTTTAAAAATGTCCTTAGGCTACGGCGACTACTTTCCATCAGGTAGCACGTCTGACTTATCATTAGGTTGGTGTGTCTTATCAATATGTGCGCACATCTAAAATCGAAACTATAAAATTGACTATTAAGTGTAACGTTATTTTTGGTTTTCACGGCAAGGAAGTATGATTTTTAGTGCGTACATCGGCAACCAAAATTTCCCAGCTAAATTTTCCCAGCGTATATTTTAAATGAAAGAAAAATCTTGACTAAAGGTTGTATGTTTGTATCATTATCTACGCGTACAAAGTCACGGGCAACAGCTAGTATTATACAGGTACATTATATCAAGTATATAAGTTCGTTTATTACCTTCACGTCTGCCTTAACTAGTAAAATAAGTAATTAAAGGTTTTATTATCTTATAGCTCAAAACGTCCTCGTCCGAAATTCTAGACGAAATTTGTGCCATTGAATAATTATTAACTGTAAATTAAGTGCACGTCACTTCTACGACACGACTAAACTACAACTTCATTTGACACAATTGTAAAAACGTGGAGCGGAAAATCTGTTTTACGATACGGCAACATTCTCACATACGGACATCGTTTGTAAAAATTACAGTGAACTTGTTCTATATTAAAGGAAAACAATGTCCTGAATCCTTTTTTTCTAAATTCCAGCCTGCATATAAAAGGATATTTTGAAAAAGATCATAAAGTATTTAAAGCTTTTATTTATACTATAGTTACTAGCACAATATTTTTACAAGATAGTCAGTCAGAAGAGCGGTTGATTTTTTTGGCAGAAAATTCAGGCAAATATTTCAGCAAGCTCATGCATAACTTTTTATAAAAAGATAAAAAATAGTAACACGAAGCCAATGGGAGTGCATGCGGAGTGCATTGGAGAACAAATGTTGCTCCATTTCAATAAAAACTCCCAATAAGTTATATAAAAACAATTTTCACGGTAAATGCAACTTCACATGAACATTGAAGCAGAAGACGTTTCACGATACGGCTACATACGAATTCGGCTGGCTTGCTTCCAAGCGAATTAAAGTTCATGCTTGTTGTTTAGAGAGAAAGTATTTTCGTAAAATGTAATAATAATTATTGTATATAGGTATAATTATAACAATTAACATTGTTAAAAATATTTTAAAAACCCGACTGCTTAAAATAGTATTTTTTTTGTAATGGTTTAGATTTACGCTTTTTAAGAGTTTTCTTCAAAGTATTAACATATAAAGGTATCCATTCCATATAAAGGTATCCGTCCATTTGATACCTATAGTGTCATGTTATAAAAGAAAAGTCGTTCCTTATTTATAAATTATATAGTTATTCCGTTTGGACTATAGCGCGGGCCAAAGAAATTGACATACATATGTACAACGAAAAAAAAAACATTACCCTCCTTCTGACGTAGTCGGGTAAAATACATTTTCTGTGTAATATAACGTATAAATAATTATATAAGAAAGCTTAAGAGGCGTAATATATTTAGTTACATTTTCATGCATTTCATGATTACATTTTTCTAATTTTATACATTTATATGCAATTAAATCTAAATGCAAATGAAATCCAAATAGTTTGTGCCTCGATTTATTGTATATCTGTATTGTATAATATATAAGTGTATGATATCTGTGTTTACATGTTAATCTTAGAAGCAATAAAGAAACATGAATTTACAAGGCGTTCAGGTTGTTTTTTTTTATTTTATCACGCTTAAGTGTTTGTGTAAATAATAATACAATACAATGTAATACAAAGAAAAAAGACAAACCCGCTAAGTTTTTTGCCGGATCTTATCAGCTGAGGTCGTGTTCTGATCCGGTGTTAGTGTATGAAAAATTATTGTAACAGAGAATTTGATCCCGGGATCCCGGGACTCGGGTGTATTTCAGCCCCAAAAAACTCGGGATTAAAATGTTCATATTTAGGATTTTGGGGATTAACAAAAAAATATATAAAAAATACACGAAAAGAAACGCACAGTGTCGTTGACGCAAGCATTCAGCTTGACAGTTGGTTAGTCATCTTGTTTTGCCAGCTGATTTAATTGGTTCGTATTTGCACACTGTTTGCTTTGTGAAATTTTGCATATAAAGTCCGTTACTTAATTTATATTTGCATGTTTAACATAATTATAATTTTGGAATGTTATTAAGAAAAGAAGGTGAATTGTTTTTTTTTATTCGTTCGGTTGAGTTTAAATTTTATTTATGTTTAGGAGGAATTTGTTTTTATGACAAAACCTAAAATGTAATGATGTCTCATTATAATTCAATAACTCATTTAATAATTCATATTTATTTCGTAGAAGAATACGTAGAAGAGTAAGTCTAAAAACAGAAGTAGTTTGTTTATTTTAAGAGAAGATTTAACTTTTTAACTTTCTAACTAATTATTTAATGAAAATTTAATTGTCTTATTAATGAAAGTATTAGTAAAAAACTGATTTTTACACAATTATCCCAATCCCGGGATTGTCCTCGGGATTATCTCCGGACAATCTCGATATCCCGGGATTAGAAAAAAGGCCCAGGATCAAATTTCCTAATTGTAAATAACAATCCGTAACTGCCCCCGAAGGCCTATGCAAAATAAAGACATTTCATTTCATTTCACAGAAATAAATATTGCTCACAATAAGTTAAATAAAAGTATAATGCACTGATGCTGTTTTATTGCAATTTTACTTGAATCATCGTAAAATAGTAGAGCGCAAGATCTGTTCCACGATACGGTAATATACGGATTCAGTTGGCTTGCTCCCAAAGCGAATTTAAGTTCAGCGTGCAATTGTTGTACTCCCAGAAGAAATAAGATTTCCGCACGCTCGTTTAAATGTAATTGTAGACATAAAACCTGTTGCTAGAGCTGGTTGCTATAATATTTATTTTATATTAAAAGTAAGTAACAGTGATGATTGTGATCTGTATCAATCAATACTTTTGTAACTAATCCAATAAAATAGATGTCAATCAATCACAGATGCTTTGCTACATATAATGATTATTTTAGTCCTTTGGGTAGTTAATAACGAGAAATACAAATAATTAAATATAAATTTTATAAATGGCCCATTGATTTTTCTGTTATTTAACCAAATTATTTTGTAGTATACACTTTACAAGTATTCAGCCAGCAGCATTATTGATGTGAAACATCTATATTAGTTCCTGCGCAATCTCGTCTTTTATGCATATTACACGATGCACATCACATCTGCCAGGCGTTCCGTGACGGCACTTTTTTTAATATTTAAATTTATTTTTGTAGAGTCGCAAATAAATGCAGAATTCTTCAAAAGTACTGATGTAAAATTATTATTTATCTGAAAATTTTCAGCGGCAGTCTCTCGACGAGAAAATAAAAAAGTAAAAAGCAGACGTAAGTTAAACATAAGATAGAAAAAAACGTATAGTGAAAATCAGCATATAAGGTAAGAAAATCGTGGTAAATTTAAAATCGCAGACGGACTTTTCAATTTTATTTGTTTGTATCTTCATCGCCTTTTAGAACAGCAAAAATAAACGTTAGTGATTTTTGCGTTTCGTATTTGTAAATAACGTTTATTTTGAATATACGGTTTGAGCCAGGATTTTTACTAAAGCGTACAATTTCAAACAGTTTGTTCGGGAATGGCTTTATAAAATCCAGACGACTGCAACGCAAACTTGTTTAGTTGTATTTCGCTGTTGCGTTTTAGAGATAATATAGTTTATATTCACTTTGTGTGGTTGAATATAAATAAGATATTAAACATTATAGAGTAATTAACTTTATTCTTTATTAATTTTTATATATTTTTTCATACACACGTTTTGTGCACAGCCTGCACAGGCGCTGTTAAGTCCATTTAAAATGTCTTCCAACACTCCTATATTATACTCACTTTTAAAAAGTAGAAATGATCTTCAAGTTACGTAAGCGAGTTCCAATGTTAGATTGTGTTTAATATAAAATAGCAAACTAATATTATACACTGTTTATTCAATTTGAGATTTCTTTTAACAAACCTATAGCAAATATAAAATGTTAGCATTTCTGAAAAGGCTGGCAGCCACTTAAGATTCTTGCGAAGGCGTTAAACATTGTTGAACTTAAGAATGCCGAAGATAAATAGAATATAAAGATTTTATAAACACTCAACGTTGTTAAGTAGTTCCTCTGTAGCATCCAAGTTTTTGTGTGAAAATTCCAAGTGTAAAAAAAAATAATAAAAAAAACCTTATTAAAAAACCGAGTTACAATATCGGCAAAACGTGATAGTGGATACGAATAATTGATAACATACATTTCTATACAAACGTGACCTCAATATAATTCAATACTTACACAAAACGTGTATTGAGAGTGCCTCTCTCTAACTACATTATTAAGAATATCAAAACAAAAAATCCAACTGCCACATAAGTTTCAGTTCATTGTTTTCATATACTTTTTTATTTTTTGTTTGAATAATAATACATTAAATTTGAAGCTTTTTATAAGTTTTCATCAAAAATAGTAACAGAAAAGCATTATATTATGTACATGTAGTTCTGCAATAAAATGTCGTCTACATTTTGCACACTGCAACGCCATGTTGTTTATTTCTGCCGGTTTACAAAGACAGTAAGCTTCTCTTAAGTACTATGTAAGTGTCTTACATTTCCTGGCTTTAAGAACTTCTACGAGATTTCAGAGCCTTTTCAGTCATTTCTTCTTAACTTACTTTTTATCCGGCTTCAAACGGTATATTAATGTAACTGCAACATTTTCACGTTAAACAATGAAGTAATACAATCAAGTAAGGCTTGTAAGCAATTAAACGATATTTTATAGGTATATGCTTGTATGACGATTTATTATTTAATGGCTTCCATTTACATCAACTTAAGGAACAAACAGTGCAGGTTTGCAAACGATTTTTTTAGTGATAACTATTCTTTCCTAGTAACTTTATCATTAGATTTAATTTATACGAAATAAATTTAAAGTAAGTCAACTTACTTATACTTTTGTCATTCAATTAGCCGCTAAAGCGTGTTTTCATTTCCTCTTCTTTTTAATATGAATTATTAATGCTGAAGAATTGTATATTTTGATTTTCGAGTAAAATAGAAATGATTGCAATAAATCTATCTATGTATTGAAGTCAAGTAGACATAAAAACTCCAATAAAATTTATTTTCATGGTGAGGGTGGTAGAACTCTTTGTAGTTCGACTCCGGAATCACCACCGCCACACCTATTTCTGCCTCATAACAGCAGTATTATGCGCTGCTGTGTTCTGGTCTGAAGGGTGTGGTAAGGGAGACATACTTTTCAGAGGTATTCCATCTCAGCCCTCAAAGGTAGCAACGCATCTGTGGCTAACCTTAGGTGAGACTTTGTTCTTACCCTAGAGTTGATTACAGATGTCTATGGGCGGCAGTAGCCACCTACCATCAGATGGGCTGCATGTTCGTTTGCTACATCTGTTATATAAAAAAATGTTCATAATCATGTCGATGATAAATATAATATAATATATGAAATTTATTTTTACCGTTAGTCTAAAAATTTTACTGTAAGGAAGTAAGATTAAGACAAGTTTATTTAATTTTAAAACGAAGAATGAATTTTGCAACAGCAAGTTCCTGTGTATATCCTAGTTTAGTTTTCTCCGTTCTTGGCTTTACTAACTTTTATGAGATTTCACCAACTCTACTTTTAAACTGCTTTGTCTTTTATTTTCCCAAACGCCTTTATGAAGGCAAAATAAACTGTAAAATATTGCATGTCCGGATTATGTTTTCAAAGTTTACGGTTTGTTAAAGTGTTGCATACTCTAGTTTGTCAGTAAATTTATGTCCGTTGCATGAAAATCTCGTGCATGTTGAAGAATTTAAAATATATTTATATTGTCCGATAGACATGTAGATTTTATACTTAAATATTACAAAATTTTATGTTTGTGCATTAATGATAATGTTTACGTTATCAATATACGTGTTTCAATATAATTACGATATGTTTATACGTTAAACTTCTGTAGTGCTTTAGTATTTATTTGAGAGAAAAGAAGAAAGAGAAGTATCTTTTAGTAGACTTAAATGTAGACACGTGTTATTTTTGTGTTTCATCCAGATTTCTTTGTGCAACAACACTTGGTTTGTTCCAAAGTTTTACAAAGGAGACATATTCAAAATTATAGGACAATGTTTTTACTAAGACAAGAGCTATTATTATTATTTATTACAAGCTTTTATTTAAATTGCAATGATACAAGCCAATCTTACAAGCTGAATTTGACCCACTTCTGTGTACGATGAAGCTGAAATTTGGAATACACCTTCAGTACATAAGAACTTAAGGTGTATTCCATCTGTGAATTGTCATAAGACAGTACAATTAAAAATAAAAATGGCCACCACAACAATATGGCAGCATACAACCCACCATCTATGGATATCAACTGAACGGTTTTAATTTGTAGACTACAATACACAATTAAAAATCCAAGATGAAAATCCAAGAATCCGCCTTGGATTTTCTTGATTTTTTGCATTTATGTGTCTTATATTCTACTAAAAATACTCTAATACTTTAAATACTGACTGTACATACATACATAGTGTATTCGTTTCTCAAAAGATCGTATCGTGGGAAATATAGAAATTAACATATTTTTCTGTACCTGGCATAGTTTATTTTGAAGTACTACTAAGTGCGTTCCAATTAACATAAAATTGTTCCAATAACAAGACTACAATACCCCGGAAAGGCAATAACTCTATTAAATTTGCAAGGAATATTAAAGTTTCATTTTTGTTCCAATCTAGTACAGTACAGTAGTAGTAGTAGCTACATAATATTTCTTGTGCAGTTATAATCAAACCAGTATTTGCCTGGTACTCTTAATT
>MOOZ01003465.1:25435-36441 GCA_002930495.1 Cecropterus lyciades
AGTCGCCTCTTACGACAGGCAGAGGATACCGTAGCCCTATTCTGATCCCGGAACTACAGGGACGATGAGATGGTAGAACTAGTGTAGTTCGACCGGAGACGTATCATCGCCACACAAATTTCTGGCGTGAAGCAGTTCTTGCGGGAGGTGAAAGTGTGTGGTTGCCGGTTCACTTATATATGAGGCGACCACGTTAAACCTCGGGAATAGCAACGAATCTGTTATCGATTGTAGATAAAAGGCTTGTTCTATGAATTTATTTTATCTGAAGTGGCTTAGGGCGGCAGCAACTCGTTTGGTACGATCTGATAAAAAAAGTGTACATTGTAATCATCGCTTAAGATGATAGAAGACTTTTAGTTAGACCCCAAAAACCACTGCCACATCTTTTTCTGTTATGGAAGGGTAACGCTACTGAGTTCTGGTCTGAAGGGTGTGGTAAGGGAGACATACTTATCCTCGGCATGCTCTCACATCATCTATGGCATGGGCGAACTAAAAGGGGAGGAAGCGGGGCGTAAATCTCATAGCATAAGCGAGGAAGGAAACATTTTAACGGGAGAACTTCATTTATTAATGACAAATTTCGGAGTCTATTTGTTCTGGAACCCCCCTTAAAAACGATCGCTTGTGGACCGTCGCTTTTGGACTGCACCGTAACTAAGCTATAGCTACGCTAATGTCTAATGAGCTCCATCAGTCCAGCTCTAATCAAACCTTAATTCTTTGCCTCTAATCACAGGCCTGACACCATTAGGTTATGTTATAAAAATATAGATACATATTACAAATAAAATCCTATACTAAGAGATATTTTTCTCTACTTTAGATGACAAAACAGTTACAAGTTTTGGCAAGATTGGGAAACAATGATAAATTCTTCGAAGAGATGAATTGGATTATGGGTAGGTGTTACCGAATTTCTATATAAATAATTCCGTCAAGGGGTACGGTAGACTTGATTGAAACCTTACTTTAGTAATAAAACATAAAAAATATTAATTTCGAGTCGACAACGTATATCCACAAAATTCGGATTGTCGAGTATTTTGTTTAATTCTAATGGTGCAAATAGTCGCCGTATGACCACTTGGATGCCATCTTGAATTCCTTAAAGCCGATTCACGTAATAATAGGATTAACTGCCATCTAGCGGCGTTATTTATCTTACATAGTTTTGATATTTTATACTAGATGACGTTACAAAATTTTACCTCTCATTCCTGCACCACGCTGCTGTTGAGAACGTGTGTAGGTTCGTATAAATATGCTCGAAATTGGAAATTGATTATAAGTACAAAAATATCTACCTATCTATAGTCACATTTAAACCAAGCGAAGCCGGATTTTCATAGTAAATGTATATTTTCTAAACAATTATTACATATTTGTGTCAAAATTGTTTATATTATTTCTTCAGCTCAGAAAATTCTGACAAGAGTGACAATTTGATTTCAATCTTACGTTCTCACTGTGTGCAGGTATAATCCAGGATCATAACGTCATATCTGGCGCCATGAGAATATTTGTGAAAGATTATTACACATGGAAGATGTATGAAGCTGTACAGTCAGCTACTGTTCTTCTTAGGAAAGCATTCAAGTATGTTCATTTATTTTAACAGCATATCAGAACGTTTTAACAAGGTGGAATAAGTGTAGTTCTACCGGGAAGGTACCACCGCCAAATGTTATAACGTGTATCAGTTCTTGCGTGAGGTGAAAGGTTGTGGATGCCGGCTTTTTTCTGAGGCGATCATGTTAATCCTTGGAAGTAGCTATGCATCTGTAATAGCTACTTCCAAGGATGTTATGTATGAAGTTTCTCACAGATTTCCATGGACAGCAGTAACCACATGGTCGTTTGCTATTACAATCTTATAAAAACACAATCAGTAATATATGTATATATATGCCACTAGGATTTTTCCTGACAGGACGTACATAAAGGCGACATAAATACCCAGGCCTAGAAGAGAAATGTAAATTCATCAATCAGATATCTGACTTTTATACTAACCATTGAAATTTTTTTTTTTCGTTCGTTTTTGCCACGGACGTGTAAGATGTGGAATGAACTTCCTCCTGAGGTATTCCCGGAGCGCTACGACATGGGGCTCTTCAAAAAAGGTGTGACGAGAGCTCTCCTTCAAAGCCGGCGATGCATTGGCGACTCCGCTGGTGTTGCAAGTATCCATAGGCGACGATGACTACTTTCCATCAGGTAGCCCGTCTGCCTTATCGTTAGGTTCAATATAAAAATATATATATATATCATTATAAGGTCACGCTCCAGCGTAACGGTTGCTGTTACATAAATCGTTACACCAACACTTTTTCCTTTCACAGTGCGCCTAAAGAAATTACATCGACGACCCGCGTGGTGGAGCGCTCACCATACCGGTCTGATCCCGGTCGGTATGGTCCCGGGTTCGATCCCCGGCCAGACAGAAATCTGAATGATGAGTTTAGATTTCAGTTCTGGGTCTGGGTGTTTATGTATTCGTTTGTGTGTGTCCATGGCACCCACGACACAGGAGAAAATCCTAGTGTGGGGCTATGAGTGTAGAAAGTGTGTGTATGTGTGTATTTTAATAAAACAAATATTGTACTTTCAGTAAAGTTCGAAACAGCACAACGAGGTTCTATCACAGATGCTCCTTCAACGTATCAAGCTGCCAAAACTTTGCACGACGGAAATCATTCGTAAGTAGAATCTTCCAAATTGCATCATAACATACCATAAACTTCCAAAGCACTCTGCCTCAAAACTTTGGAAAAGAGCTTTTCAAAGCCGGCGAAGCATTGTCGGCTTGTCTAGTGTTGCAAATGTCCAGGCGACGTTGACTACTTTCTATCGAGTAGCCCGTCTGTCTTATCGTTTGGTACAGATATAAAAAACACATTAATTTGGCGTTGGAAGCGTCATCTTTGAGAAATTTCGCTACATTAAGTTTATATTTAAAAAACATATATATTATTAAAGTTGAAAGAAATAATTAGTTACACATCTATTTTTATCCAATTCTATTCTGCTTTTCTTTTCAGATCGTTATTTACAATCCTTTGGGATGGCCAGTGACTATTCCAGTGAGATTGCCGGTTACTAAGGAGAATCACGTAATCTATGATCCTAAAGGCATGAGTACTATACAACCCTTGTTTTGCCAGGTGGTAGAATTAGTATGGCATGATCGGCTCGGTACCACCGTCACACCTGTGTCTAAAGCAATTCTTGTGAGGAGCAAGGGTGTGGTTGACGGCTCTCTTTCATAATAGGCGATAATTAATCCGAAGGGACGTTCGATATAACCTCTGTTCTATATCGCGTTGTTTGTGGCTGTATGAGCAGCAGTAACCATTTAAAGATGGACTGATCGTATGCTACTTCAATTTTCTAAAACAAGAAATGATCGCCAAAAAAGATTAATCCATAGCAATCATCTGTATCTCTGAAATAATCTGATCTTACTAATATTATAAGGGTGAGAATTTATGAGGATGTATGTATATTCGTTACTTTTTATGACCTGATAGTTTATGACCTGGAGTAACACATACGATACTTATTATCGTGCAAACATAACCCAAGCGGGTGAAGCCGCGTGGAAGAGCTAATAAACAACATTTTTTTTCTGGGCTATAATTTCGATAATACTTACCGTTTTCAAACAAAAAAGTCAAAAAATCCGAAAGTTATGACTTTGACCTTCAATAATTTTTAGCACTCTCAATGGGGACTGTTGGCTTTATTTCTAATGGTGTACCCATGGGATCAAAATTTAATTTGACTAGACTAAAAATAAAGAAATACAGCTCTATGGGTCTCTGCTGTTCAACCACACTTAAATACCATTAAATTTCAGGAGAAGTAGTACAATCGGTATTGATGAAAATAGCAACACCGGTGTTAGGAATACCAGGCAGAACCACCAAGGCAGACCACGAATTAGTCTTCATAGCGAAGGACTTACCAGCTCTCGGCTTCCGTTCATACTTCATAGAAAAAATAACGCCACGCGTCAAGAAATCCTTAATAAAAAAACTCAAAAAGAATAAAAAAACTAAGTATTATATACGACAAACAAATCCGTACACCATTGATAATAAAACATTCTTTGTTGACGATGAATATGAATATGATGAAGATATAACTACAGAGCGAGCGAAAATCCAATTAGCAACTGTTCCGAAATGGAACTCACGGAAAAACTTCGATGATGTCCAAACACCAAAACCTAGGAAGGTGATACCAATTAAAGATATATTTAAAACAACAGAAAGAGATGATTTTTTCACTAATAGAATGACTACCAATCGAAATGATTACGATTTTATTCCTAGTAGACCATCTATTGAAATAATGAAGCAGACTGAAGACAGAACTGACAATACTAGATATGATGACAGTACTACAAACAATATAATAAGTGATTCAACTACTGAACAAGTAGTCACATATATTGATTCGACAACTACTGAGCAAGTCACAAATATTGATTTGGGAACTACTGAATCAGTTAAAATTGACAATTTCCGTAAATTTGCTCAATATAATGAAGAGTCAAATGATTTGTATATAGAAAATAAGGTAATTACTTATTTTTAATAATAATCCAAACTTCTAAATCAAATGTGTTTTATGTGTGTATAAGTATCAATCCATCGTCGATCAATCTACAAGGACCGGACTGAACAACTGAAAATACAATAAATATATGATTTTAGGCTAATATTATCACGGAATTGATACATTTTAATATGTTACGGGTACTCACGATATGCGGTTTTGAATTTCTTTTTGCCGATATTTCGACCCAGTTACATGGATCGTGGTCGCGAAACTGCGGTGGCGGTGAGAAACCGTTGACAAGCACTAGTGGTAGATTAACCTATCTACCCTACGTCTATTTCGTTTTTCTTTTTTAGGTTCCATATCACGACACACAACACTAACTGTATCTTTACGCACTGAACTTTGCATTATTTGTGATTTACATAAACAATGATTCAAAACCGCATATCGTGAGTACCCGTAACATATTAAAAATATACAATAAAATTGAAAGGGACCTAATGCGAAAATCGCATTTTGTGGAAATAATAAAATTGTGCTCGCATTTTGAGAAGTTTCTCAAAGCGTGATTATAAAAGGGACGCAACATTTATGTTCGTCAATTTTAAACGAAATCGTCGCATTTTAATTCGCTAGACGATATACGATGGCATAAGAAGTCATTTAAATATTAAATCAAAGATTTTTCGAAATTATGTGTTCAGTCTCTTTTGTTGTAACGGTGCGATATGTCAAACCCTCAATCAACCTTTTAACTAAAATTGTAAATAGGTTATATCATAAATTTTCATTCAGTAATGATTCATTTCTTTCAGTACATAAAAATCTCGTTAGACAAATCCACACGCAAAGTGGCAAATATAATTCTCTCAAACGGAGTTAACACTAGTTTGGACATTCAATTTTACTACTACGCCTCTGACGATCCCGAAAAAATGAAAACACCCGAGAAAAGAGCACCAGGAGCCTACATCTTCAGGGCAATGGACGCCAATCCCGAGCCAATCATAGATTATGTTGACACAAAAGTATATAAAAGCGATATAGTCCACGAAATACATTGTAAATATTCCGATTTTGCGTCTTTTGAAGTTAGATTATATGCAGACAGTCCTATAGTGGAAATAGTCTGGTTAGCAGGACCAATAGCAATAGACGATGAAATAGGAAAAGATGTCTTTATAAGATATACAACTGATTTGGTTAATGATGGAGTATTCTACACAGATGCGAATGGAAGACAGACTATGAAGAGGATTAGGCATAAACGAGCTACGTATGAGCCTATTAATTTTGATCCTATAGCAGGTAAGGTTCATGTATACAAGGAAAATAAAAACACATGTGACACTATTTGTCACATGTGTTATTTGTACCTGTTTCCTTTGGGAACTTGGTTAAAAATACTGTTTTCTCTATTTTGTTTGTCAACCGATATTATATTTCTTTTTTTAGTAGCTAATGACCAGCAAAAGTGTTTCATAAAATCATAAAATTTTCATGACAATTATGTATGTTCGACCACCAGGCGATAAGTAGTGTACGGCGAAGTAACACATTAGAGTAAAATTCTAAATTCTAAGTATTAAAGTCAGGCTTTAAATATGTAATTCAAGGTAAACAGTTTTACAAAATAAAGCAACGCTTGACTGTTATTAAGTTTTTCAAAATTGCAGGCAACATCTACCCTGTGACTTCGAGAATTTATATCGAGGACAGAGCCAAAAACATGAGGCTGTCTATTTTCAATGATAGATCCCAAGGAGGCACCTCGTTAAATGATGGTGAAATCGACCTGTTTGTACATCGACGAATTATAACAGATGATAATAGCGCCCAATCGTTTTTGAATGAGACATTTGAAGGGAAAGGCATTGTTGTTAGAGGCAAACATTACATATATTTAAGTAAAGCTGATTTCAAACCAAATAGAGTGTTCGAAAAGAAATTCGCTAAAGAAATAGAGTTGATGCCACAGGTCTTTGCTGATGGAGACGAAATGCAAGACAAGGAAAAATGGCTGGAGTTTAACAACGAAGTCTTTGCTTTGAGACATAAATTACCAATTGGGATTCATCTTTTGACGATAGAAGAATGGAACGGTGGTACGCTTTTGATTAGATTAGAAAATTACTTAGAAAAAGTGGACGTTGTCAAACACGGAACTAAGAAAGTATTCCTCAAAGATCTCTTCCTAAATATTAGGATAAATAAAGTCAAAGAAACCACACTAGCTGCGAATATTTGGTTGGAAGATTGGACGCCATTGCAATGGAACAAAAGTAATGAATTCTTGAGAAGTTTTAATGATTATTATGGTAATGAGGACATAGTCGAGTACAGTAAAGATGAGGAATTGAAACCAGTGGAAGACGTGGTGCTGGATGAAGGGATAACGTTGTCACCGCAACAGATACGAACGTTTGTTGCTTGGTATCATTATGTTCATAACGATTCCCAATGAACTATAAGTTTGTTTGGAGAATTTTGGAATCTGCCGCGCAGGGGCAAAATGGAAGGGAGATTTAGGCGTTGCCCTATTAGTATAGACAAACAAAGAAAATCTAGAAACTGCAGGATCTTTTTTGTTTTTCTGTCGATCGATTTGGAAGTTTATGTTTCTGACTTTAAGGTCAGTGTTTACATTAGATAAGAAAAGATTTAGAGAATGCCAGAGCATTTTTATTCGATAGCCGTTTGGACTCTCACGTTAAGAAAACATTAGTTATACCTAAGTTATCACTTATTGTTATTTATTATGTTGCATAAATATACTTGTTGATTTATGTCCTTTACTAAGCTTATAAAACTTTTCTTAGTTTCATTTAGTGTCTAGTTTCTAAGTTATTATATCATCCCCTCCCACTGTTCCATCACGTGACCCTATCTTTAAGTTGACGTCATAAAAATAAATTTTGACTTGGTCATTAACATTGCTTTTTATTTACGTAAAACAACCCTTGTCATAAGGTTACCCAAAAACACCGACATGAGGTTTTCGTATGTATGGACTTATTCAAAAAAAAATTTTGCCATTAGACTACTCAATAATATGATTTTTCAACTCATTATAGAGATAGGTAATTATTTACATTCCCAATCTCTCTAACAACCCGTATAACCTCAACCCCTTCATTTTAAAATTATTTAAAAAAACTACTCTAATTTTTAAAATAAAAGTATTAAAAAAAACCAATTCTCAAGTACAAAATTCTTTTATTATATCCGTTACAACTTACAATATTTTTGGCAATACACGAAATTAGGCTTTCATGTCATAATCGACTATAAACGTTCTTATTTGTTTCGCTTTCAGTTTTATTTTCATACCATCGTCTTCTACTTCAGCGTCGTCTGTCGCTGGATTCACTGTTCCGAAGTTATCATATGCCTTGTTGAAGCTTTCTGTAAAATCATTCTTTGCCTTCCAAGTCCATTTATCATATTTATCTAGCCACTTATTAGCCGCTAAAGTAGTTTCTTTGAACGATTTGATTGTAATCACTCTGAAAATCTTAGTTAAATCAACTTCCACTGTCGAATTTTCTGTTTTATCCATATAATTTTCCAATCTGAGCAACAGTTTATCAGACCACGGCTCCAAAGTCAGCAAATGGACGCCTAGAGGCAAATCCTTTTCAACACCGACGAAACAATTGTTCAGCGTCAGCCAATCCTTATAATCCATTGTGGTTGACGAAACGAAGACTAATGGCTGTAGATGGAACTGTAAAACCTGCTTTCTCTCTTGTAGTAATTCGTTATAATCTTTCGGTTCACTGAACATTATTCTATGCCTTCCCCTCATCACTAAACCTTTGCCGTTCGCTACTTCGTTCAAAGCTTCACCAACTCCGAACGCATCATCGTGTAAAAGACGCCTATGTAACATCAACTCCACATTCCCTTCAAGTAAAGATGTTCCTCCCTGAGACCTATCAGTCAAAACCGATAGTCTATTCTGATCATCTTCGATAAATATTTTGTTTGTAACGGGATAATAGTTCCCTGCGATCGGCTCGTCGAGAGTTAAATTCCATTGTGGTCGCTCATTTAGCTTCCGCTTCAACATTTGCCGTCCGTTCGAATCGGTGTAAAAAATCCCATTATTAACCACATTCGTTTCATATCTAACTATGTATTCCTTGCCTAGATTATCTTCTATCGAAATAGGTCCAACAACAAAGTCATGTTCTAGGAAATTCATGTCTTTATACAGTCTAAAGGTACTGGTTACGTTCCCTTCTGTTCTAGAAATAACCTCTTGTACAACTGCCCCTTTGACATTTTCAGAGTCTGTATACGGTACTTCTATGGGTGTTGTGGTTTTGGGTCTAAATATATAAGCGCCTGAGGACCTTTCAGTTGTGTTGGAGTTATCTCCGACACTACCGGTCCAGTAATACATCTTGATTTTCAAATTTAGCGTACGATCCGGCAAGATGATGTGAGTGACTTCGCCCGTTGCTTTCTCTACACGGACTTTTATTTGCTGTAAAATAATTATAACAATTAATGAAATATCTTGATAGCAAACGAGCATGAAGTCCTGATGGTAAGTTACTGTCGTATGGACATCTTAAAACAACTACATTAAGAACAGGTGTTCTATCTGAAGTCGATCGTGGATGCGTTGTTATTCCCAAGGACTAAGATAGTCGCCTTATATAAACCCTTTCCACACTCATAAACACTTTCCACACTCATAGCCCCACAGTAGGATTTTCTCCTGTATCGTGGGTGCCATGGACACAAAGACGAATATACAAACATCCAGCCAGAACAGAAATCTAAACTCATCATTCAGATGTCTGTCTGGCCGGGGATCGAACCCGGGACCCACTGCGTGTCAGACCGGTACGGTGACCGCTCAGCCACGCGGGTCGTCAAATATATGAATATATCGTCGGTTATATGAAAGTGAGTTCAACCAAACCCTTCCACCTAAACTAAAAAACTTCACACCAGAATTTGGTATGACTGTGGTACCTCCCTGGTTGAACCACTCAGGTTCTACTACCGAGAGCTAACAACGCACTTGTTACCAACCTGAGGTAAGACTGATCTTATCTATCTAAAACAGATGTCCACGGACAGCATTATCCACTTACCATCAGATGGACTGCAAGCTTGTATACTACTTTCATATATACAGTGTAACCATCTCTTGTTTTACATATATTATAATAGCATGAGTATCCCGCTTTACCAGTCTGGGAAACAAACCCAGAACCTTGCTAACATTTTTAATCAAATATAATTTATTTAATAACTAAATACAAGAGTTTTATTTTAAGGGAAATTATCTATTATATTATTGTTATTATTTAAAACATCTCTTTAAATATAAAACTCAAAAATGAAATACCCTAAAACCACATATTCTCACCTGATTCTCCAAATAATCATCAAATCGCTCCACAATCGCCGGCTCATCGGACAGCATCCTCATTTCTTCTTCACTCATCAACGGGTAATGAGACTTCTCCGTCCTACCCTTCTTCATATTCCCCACAGTATCAAACTTAGTCTCAAACGAATTCTTTATATCTCTCAACATTTTTAGATCTTTCTCTAAGTCAGTTTCAAATTTCTCGGTATTAAGAATCGGTATTTTTTCATCCATCATATCTATTTCTTCGATATTTTTGATATCAATAAACGGCTTTTCTTTAACATCTTTGAAATAGTCATTAATGTTCGCGTAATAATCATTTTCTCTCTTTACATCTCGTTTAACTTTGTTAATCTTCTTGATGTAAAATGATTTGACCCCTAAACCATGGAGATACGCTATGAAGACTACTTCATGAGTTGCATTAGACTTTCTTGTCGGTATGTTTAGAACCGTATCTGGTATTGGTACTAATTGGGACTCAATTTTATCACCTATAATCAGAAATATATTATAAAATATATAAAGCTGAAGAGTTTGTTTGTTTGAACGCGCTAATCTCAGGAACTACTGGTCCGATTTGAAAAATTCTTTCGGTGTTAGATAGCCCATTTATCTTCGTCGAAACTTACGTGGGTGAATCCGCGGGGAGCAGCTAGTATATTATAAAATTAATAGGGCTGTACAATTTAGCCGGTTAATCCGGCTAAAATAGTTAGCTTAGTTAATTAACTAAGCTGGCTTAACCGGCTAATCTAGTTTAGCTCAGCTAATTAGCTAACGACAATTATTGTCGTTTTGTCAGATGTACGAGCCCAGGATTCGAACCTTGGACTTAGTTGTCACTACCTTTATAATACACTAGCTGACCCGGCAAACGTTGTTTTGCCATATAAAGCAAAAACGCAGCGCATACATCGGAAGCCCTCATTAGAAAAAACTCCCGCTTTTGAAACATTCTTCATTGGTGCTCCGCTCCTGTTGGTCTTAGCGTGATGATATATAGCCTATAGCCTTCCTCGACAAATGGGCTATC
>MOOZ01003465.1:39457-53459 GCA_002930495.1 Cecropterus lyciades
TACCATCAGGTGGTACTTATAATCAGGTGGTACTTCCCATCAGATGGTACTTAAAATCAGGTGGTACTTACCATCAGGTGGTACTTATAATCAGGCGGTACTTACCATCAGGTGGTACTTAAAATCAGGTGGTACTTACCATCAGGTGGTACTTAAAATCAAGTGGTACTTACCATCAGGTGGTACTTACCATCAGATGGTACTTAAAATCAGGTGGTACTTACCATCAGGTGGTACTTACCATCAGATGGTACTTAAAATCAGGTGGTACTTACCATCAGGTGGTACTTATAATCAGGTGGTACTTCCCATCAGATGGTACTTAAAATCAGGTGGTACTTACCATCAGGTGGTACTTACCATCAGATGGTTCTTAAAATCAGGTGGTACTTACCATCAGGTGGTACTTATAATCAGGTGGTACTTCCCATCAGATGGTACTTAAAATCAGGTGGTACTTACCATCAGGTGGTACTTATAATCAGGTGGTACTTACCATCAGATGGTACTTAAAATCAGGTGGTACTTACCATCAGGTGGTACTTAAAATCAGGTGGTACTTACCATCAGGTGGTACTTACCATCAGGTGGTACTTACCATCAGGTGGACTGCATGCTCACATGTCATGTCATATCACAACTTACTTGAAGGCCTGACGAGCAATGATGAGCGCATCTTCAATAGCCGAATTAAGTATTCTCTCATAATCGTAAGTTACAGCTTGTTTCTCTGTTCCCGTTATGGCGTCGTGGTGCTGCATTATTCCTACAAATATATATGAAAATAAACTGTGGTGACTTTCCGCAACTCGTCAAGAGATGGCGCTACAGACTACTACGAGATCCTGAATCACGCTATCGAAGTTTTCTATACATCTTGGTACACCTTGGCATGATCACTCCTGGTGCCTGGACTCGTCTAGCAAGTTTTACGTTCAGCATAATAATTAAATGCATTTCATTTGTATAACAAAAATTAGAAAACCCGTTTGTGTTCATCACATATATTAAAGAATAACATCGTTTGGGGGATTGAGAATAACTAGTAATAGAAATTTTTATGATTTCGTATAATTTTGATCTGCCTCTTTAAAATAGCATCAAATAAAAAAATTAGCATCAAACTGAAAACCCTCAATTCAATTTAAAAGACCGAATATATTTATAGTCCGTAACTTGAAAAAACATTTAGTCCTTATGTCATTTAAATCAACTCTATCAAAAGTTTATATAAAGTAAAGTTACGTAACTTGTCTTAAACACGTGTAAACCCGTTGAGCACAGCTAGTTTAGAACAAGTTTGTATTACGTGTAGCAATTGTCTCAAACAAAAAGATTATTTTCTGATTTATATACAAATATTCATTCATTCATTTTTCCATTCAATAATCAATGCAATTCATTTATTCATATGTCCATTATTCATCCACCTATGCATTCATCATTCATATCATACCTGAACTTACCCATAGCGCTCTTCAGTTCGTTCAGAACGAAGCGATTATGTTCTTCTAAACCGCCCAACACTTGCAATTGTTTTACCATCTAAAAAAATAACAGAACATTTTAAAATAGTGAGATAAGTTGTAAGTGAGATAGGATCATAATCATCTTATTTTAAGGGTGTGATAGGGATGATGCCTGTCGTAAGAGGCGACTAAAAGGGGCTTCCGGGGTTACGGGCGGCAAGAGTGGGAGCTCGAACCGTCCAGCCAGGCAACCCCCATACTGACGTAGAGACGAAGATGGCCACCGGGGGTGGTTTTAGTGCGGTAAAAATCCCACGTAACCCGGCGTCGCTTCCACCGTGTTGGGTACATTTGAAGGGTTCCCCCTGGACACAAAAAAAGTCCTCAGGGCTGCTAACGCTAGTGTGGCCAGCCGTTTGAGTTTGATTACAGATGTCCATGGACGACAGTGGCTACTTACCATCAGATGGTATGCACACACGTTTGCTACTTTTATTATTATTTATTCAATTACTATTATATTACTTTATTCAAACTATAACTTTAAGAAAAACCACATATAAGTAGCTACAACTTACGAAGACCCACCTGTAAGTAGCTATAGCTTTAAAAGGCTCACCCAAAAGTAGCTATAACTCAGGACAAACCGCCTATAAGTAGCTATAGCTTTAAAAGACTCACCTAAAAGTAGCTATAACTTAGGACAACTAACCTATAAGTAGCTATAGCTTTAAATAACTCATCTAAAAGTAGCTATAATTTAAGAAAACCCACCTGTAAGTAGCTACAATTTAACAAGATGCGCCTGTAAGTAACTATAACTTTAATAGACTAATTTGAAAATAGCTATAACTTAGTAACCTACCTGTAAGTAGCTGTTCCCCTCCCTCTCAAAGTACTTGGTAGTCGGTCGGGAGGTGAAGTAGCCGGTCCAAAATGCAGTGGGATCACTCGCATATGGAAAGAAGTCGTCCTGCTTCGTTGGAAGGGTTGGTCTGAAGGAAAAAATATTACGTAGAATACACCCTTCCACCAGAGAGTTGGGAGGTAGGTAAGGTAGTAATGTGCTATGAAAATACTACACCTATTTCTAGCGTGAAGCAGTTCTTGCGTGAAGTGAACGGGTGTGGTTGACTTACTTTTGTATAAGGCGACGTTAGTCTTCGGGAGTAGCAACTCATCCGTGATCAGCTTCAGATAGTACCAGGTGGTAGAAGCAGTGTGTGAAGCAGTTTTTACGTGAGGTTGAAGAATGTGGTTAAGTCACTGTCATATGAAGTGATGACTTTAGTCCCCGAGAGTAGCAACTCATCTGTGATCAGCTTCAGATAGAACCCCTGTTCTATATGATGATTCTTACAGATGTCTATGGGTGGTAGCGAGACGTAGTGATGGTGACCACTTACAATCAGGTGGACTGCATGCTCGTTTGCTCTTCAGTCCAGACGGGTATCCGAATAAGGAATTTAGATTTCTGTATAGATATAATCTCAAGTTATTGTGTAATATTAAGATAGTGTATTATGTTAAGATAGAGTATACTGTGAAGATCGTGTATAATGTTAAGATAGTGTATATTGTTAATATCTTGTGTTTACTTACTTGGCGTCCTTCACTGCCTTCAGATAGCAGTCAGGCGTGGAATAGAACAATTTAATTTTCAAGCCATCTTTTGCGGCTTTTAGATTAGCATATCTGAAATATAAATATGATTATAGTAATCGTTCTTTTAAAACTAGATAGATAAGGTATAGCGTGCCGCCTAAAAAATATTAGTACGATACTAGGGTTGCCAACTTTTATTTTGAAGATAAGTATTGTTGTAAGAACAATTTCAAAATAGTTCTATTATTTTGGGAACTATGAGTGTCACATAATTTTTCTGACGACTTTGTTTCGCCGATTATTATAGAATAAGACTAGTCTTGATGGAAATATAAAGAATGATAGACACTTCATTCGTTATATTTCTATCAATTCGCACTTGGCCAGGAGACCTGAGGGGAAACACTTGCCCAGCTGTGAGACAATATTGGGTTGACAACAACTACACACATGCTAAAAAATTAGGTTAGGTCAGTTTATTAGTTTGCAACCACAAAACACATGCATTTCGAACTAATCAGTGTGCATCCTTTTTTAAGAGCGACATTAAAGGTTTGCAGTACCCCACTTATACAGGGGCAAAAGGGCCCCAGGCCCTTCACCCATTTGACCTCGAGAGAGTGGAAAATTTTTAGAAATAGGAGAACCCTCCCCCTCCTCTTCCAACTTGAAAATGTTGAGTTTAAGTGGAGGACTTTTTCACCTTTTATATATTAACAATAAAATCTTTTAGGCTTGTATGCCGCTCAAAACCATCTTCAGCCTAACCTAACCCATAATCAATTCCTTACTTCCTAGCTAGCTTATAAGCTTGCTAGCTTAGCTTGCTAGCTTAGCTTGCTAGCTTAGCATGCTAGCTTAGCTTGCTAGCTTAGCTTGTTAGCTTAGCTTGCTAGCTTAGCTTGCTAGCTTAGCTTGCTAGCTTAGCATGCTAGCTTAGCTTGCTAGCTTAGCTTGTTAGCTTAACTTGCTAGCTTAGCTAGCTAGCTTCCCCTGAGGAAAAATCTCATGCCCAGCAGTGAGTGAATTACGTGGGGATTAAGGGAGGGTAAGGATGTAGCTTATTTACCTGGTCAACTTACAGGCTACTTTTAATTCCGATATTTAGTGCAGTTTAATGATGGCGACGATGTTTATGTCCTGTAGCGAAGCACGGGTAGGTAGTTAAGCAAGTACAAACTAAACAAACTCCATATCAATGGACACTCTTGACTACTCACTCGATCAGTTTGTCTAGGTTGTGGTACCACATCGCGGCATCCTGGTACGTGAAGTCACCACCCATGGTCAACACCACGTTATTGGTCAGATAGTGCTTGGATTGGTTCGTCGCGTATTCCAGGAAGGTTGCTACCTGATGATAGAGGAATTAAGCTAGACTGAAGACCATGGTGGAACTCGTCATAGACTCTGCAGATTTATTTCTGTTATAAAGTGTGTAGCATGGTATGTTCTGGTTTGAAGGGAAATGTGCATTACCTCGAATAAATAATCGATCTGCGACTATTCAGGCAACGAAATATAGAATATACAATAAAACATATGTATGCTTAAGATAAATATTCTGTTTGTCTAATAAGATACAAAGAAGTGGGCAAAATTCATGAAACCTTATTGATTGAAATTTTACTGAATACAACGCCATCTATTATCAAAGTAGTGAAAATAAAACTTGTTAAGAATTTTATCGCTACTATAAATATTTCCCTTGAAGAAAATAAAAAAGAATAGAAATAGAAGAAAATTTGCTGTATTTGTTCCTCAATTTCAGAATCTACTTATTCTGGACCGCCCTAATTTAATATCAACTGCCTTATTATTACCGACGTTTATTTCGCCGCAGTTTGACTTTTCCTTAAAAAGGCTATTGCCCATATCACAGATAAAGAATGCACACTGATTAGTCCAAAGTACCTACTATTTCTGAAACTAAATAATTAACCAACTTTTCTGAAGAAGCAAGCCATATTTTATTATTATACAATATATATATATATATTTGTTAATTGAACAAGCTTTATTCTATTAAATACTAGGTCATTCCCGCGGCAGCACCCCCACTACCTTCACGTCTAATAGTAATGAGTATTACGTGTTAATCCAGGTCATAAAGTACTGAAATTGGACACACCGACCAGATTTCCGCGAAATTCGACCTGTACTTTTTGCGTGAAAGAGTGACAAACATACATAGACGCAAACTTTTCGTAAGTTTCGGCGAATGACCGTGTGTCAACATATATTTTGTAAAAATACAAAATTCCATGCACCGTTCATTCTTAAACCAAATCGACCCAAAAATACATGCACTGTTAATTCTGACATTAACAAAACGACCGAAAACATTGACATCCATTCACTAGACTTACTTTATTAATTTGTCCAAATTAATAAACCACATAGCCGCGTCCTGATATTGGAAATCATCCCCCATGGTCACTAGGATATTGTTTGTGGTGTACGCAGACGACATGAGTTCGACTCTTTCGAAAAACAATTGTACCTGATGTGACAAATTACGTATTTATACATTCTTTTTTATCAATAAATCTTTTTTTATTGAAATACTTCAATAAAAAAAGATTTATTGATAAAAACGAGCATCTTGTCTATGTGTTGGTACACGGCCACTGCCGTATGGATATCTGTAATCAACCCCAGATAATAGTAGATCAGTCTTGCCTCATTGATCACAAATATATTGCGCCCCTGAGGACTAAGTTGGAATGCCTCAGGTAATTCTGTTTCTCTTACAACACCCTACAGACCAAAACAGCGCTTAACACTACTGTTGTTAGACGGAAACAGTTATGTTAGTTAAGCCTTCGGAGATTCACAACGAATTCTACGATATTCAAAAATTTATCATAATCTATGCATAATGTCCTCTTAGCATAATATGTCCTTCTCTAGTCTGATGAGTTTGGTAAGGGAGACGTACTTATCCAAGGCGTTCCAACTTAGGTTTCAGGGGTAGCAACGCATCTGTAACCAACTTCAAGTAAGATTAATCTTATTTGGGGTTAATAGCAGATGTCCATGAGAGGCAGAGGTCACTCACCACCAGGTGGACTGCATGCTCGTTTGCTACTTGTACATTATAAGAAATACTTACAATGAACAGTTTTAATGTGAAGTATATTTAATTAAATATAAAAAAGATGATTTATTTCGTTGTTTATGAATTAGATTGTATTTGGATTGAACTATTGAAAATATAAGATATTTTATCGTCTCGCTTTAAATTAATTAGTTATTTAAAAAAAGGCCACTTAGCATCAAATCGACGTCGATAAAATCATATCCATCTGTGTATACATTAATGTATTTTTCTCATAATATGCATACTATTATAATTTGCAGTAATGTAGTGCATATCCAATAATCCATGCAACCAAATGCATTCATATTTTATACTAAACTGCCTCTTAACATTATTAGGATAACTGACTTACAAAACTGTCAGGCCAAGAGCATATGCAAACAAAACTATTAACTTATAAAACCCTGTAACTCCAAGCGCATATGCAAACAGGAATCCATGCAAACTCACTCAATAAGTTTGTCCAAATTATGATACCACATATAGGCGTCTTGGTAAAAGAAATCTTCACCCATTGTCACCAATATGTTATTTGTGGTGTACCCCTTTGACATATTTCTTGCAATGTCCAAAAATGTCTTCACCTATTACGGATATAAATATTGTTTTACGAAATATAAGGTGATGCAAAGAAATGAAAATGATTTAATTCTGGAGGCACCACAGCCACACTTATTTCTGTTAGAACAGCGGTGTAGCGCTGTTGAGTTCTGGTCTGAAGGGTCTGTAAGGGAGACGTAATTATCCGAGGCGTTCCAACTTAGTCCTCAGGGGCGCAGCAACACTGTGGCTGTCTTGAGGTAGAACTGTATTCATATTGGGGGTTGATTACAGATGTCGATATAGCAGCGGCCACTTACAATCAGATGGACTGCATGCTCGTTTGCTACTTCAATAGAAGTAAGTAAAAATATGTATATATATGTGAACATCTGCACGAATACTAAATAGGGTTGAAATCGTACCCGAGATCGGTCATTAGTTGCTACTGAGGGTAAAGTTGAAACGTTTTTTATAGTATAGAAGAAGCAAAGCAAAGAAGTAAGTGGCTACTGCCGCCCATGGACATCTGTAGTCAACCCTAGGTAAGATCAAAGCTTCACCTAAGGTTAGCCACAGATGCGCTGCTACTCCTGAGGACTAAGATGGAATGCCTCGGAAAAGTATGTCTCCCTTACCACACCTTTCAGACCAGAACACAGCAGCGCTACACTGCTGTTATTAGGCCGAAATAGGTGTGGCGGTGGTGCTTCCTGGCTCGAAGCATAAAGCGTTCTACCACCTTCGAACCAGAGACCACCTCCAGAGAAAAACCACGAAGAGTTCTACCACCCTTAAAACGCAAATCCTAAATGAAAGAGGTTATCTATTCCTCGTCCAATTCTCACTTGGCCAGCGCGGTGGCCTTAAACTCAATCTGGGAGAAGACCCGTGCCCAGCAATGGGACAATAATGAATTGGTGATGCTCTATTCGTCAGTGTACAATAGATTAATTATTATAAACATATATATATATATATATATTTTATATTATGAGACAACAAAACTTTGCGAGGAATCATCCACCTAAATTGTGTAGTTGATAGCAGAAACTCATTAAATTTAAGTGAGGTTAGTTTAAAATCACTTCTCACGATAACAGATGGCGTTGTAATACATATTTATTGGACTCTTGGAAAAATAAAATATTTATTGAAACTTAAACACTAAAAGTACATCATTATTTTATTTATTCACACGATTTATCTTTATATAAATAAGTACTATGTGTGAATATGTATAAAAAATCATAACTACAATAGATATTTAAGAAAAATCTTTAAATATTCACATTTTATTTGGTTTCTAAAGCAATATATTGGTAAAAATACATAACATTCGAACGAAAAAATATGCGTTATATACATACATACATACATACAATTTTTTTTTACTAAGCCATGCACGCAATGCATACAATGTTGTGAAATATATATTTTGTAATAAAATATCAAATGATACATAATGGAATCACTGTCGATCTGATGGTAAGCGACCAACTTATCAGTTTTGGAAATTATTACGTTAAAAAAAAAACTTTTTTTTTTAAATATAATATAGTCTTACCCTCGCATCAACATTGAACAGAGGTGAGTCGGGATCATCAATTATCGGCTCGTCTGAACACAATACGTCGAAGCAGAATCCGGGGGGCGGGGAGTATGTGTTGTACAACACCCCCGTGAAGATATCCGATGGCTTCCCTATGGATAGAAGGAAATAGTATTTTTTAACAGAAGAAGCAATCATATCGAAGAAAGAAAAAAGAAGAGATCGAAGTAGCAAACGAGCATGCAGTCCATGATGGTAAGTTGATAAGTGGTCACTGCCGTATAGTACTGCCGAACAGGGGTTCTATCTGAAGTCGATCACAGATGCGTTCCTACTCCCGAAGACAGAGATGGTCGCTTTATATATAAGTGGGCAACTCTCTTCCCTCTCTTTCTCTGTCGTACATGAACTTTTAATCATTTTTTTACTCCTACCTCCTTAGGAGTATTAGTTCTCCTTACTCCTACCTCCTAAGTAGTATTAGTCGTCCTTACTCCCACCTCCTTAGGAGTATTAATTCTCCTTACTCCTACCTCCTAAGTATTATTAGTCCTCCTTACTCCTACCTCCTTAGGAGTATTCGTTCTCATTACTCCTACCTCCTAAGTAATATTAGTCCTCCTTACTCCCACCTCCTTAGGAGTATTAGTTCTCCTTACTCCTACCTCCTAAGTAGTATTAGTCCTCCCTACTCACCTAGGTCATCATCCCCCCGCCACAGCATCTCCATACTCTTCTCCCGCAGCCGGTGCCTCTTGTCCTGGAAGTCGATCCTGCCGAGGAACAGCCCATCGTAGCCCATGCCGGCCACAAGCGACGCGAACTCGCGCGAGTGTCCAAACGGATCTATCTGCCACCCCACGCGTGGGAGGCCACACTCGCCAAATGTTTCGTTGAGTTTGCTGTTGGGAATATTGTGTTCATTTTTTGAATTATACAATTTTGATCATGCGTGTGTGTTTATATATTAATGTGTGTATGTGTTTGAAGGAATCTGTCAGTGTATGAGTGTGTAATCCGTCTTTCATTTATATAAAACCGTTATAAATTTATTCATAAAAAAAAACAACTGTTAGTGTACACAAATTACGCGTATATATATAAATATGTGCGTACAGTTATGATGTGCATGTGTGCCTGTGCGTGCATGCGTGTGTACGTGTACGTATACGTATGCGTGCGTGTACATG
This sequence comes from Cecropterus lyciades, assembly GCA_002930495.1. Taxonomy (NCBI): domain Eukaryota; kingdom Metazoa; phylum Arthropoda; class Insecta; order Lepidoptera; family Hesperiidae; genus Cecropterus; species Cecropterus lyciades. The sequence continues at coordinate 48,917 of MOOZ01003465.1, forward strand.
TGCGTGCATATTTGTCTGCATGTGTGTGTACGTGTTCGTGCGTGTGCACGTGTGCGTGCGTGTACGTGCTAGTAGGTGTACGTGCGTGTACGTGTACGTCCGTTTATGGGTGCGTGCGTGTATGGGTGCATGTGTGTATTGGTGCGAGCGTGTATGGGTGCGTGCATGTGTACACGTACGTGCTATTAGGTGTGCGTGCTAGTATGTGTGAGTGCGTGTGTACGTGTACGTGCGTGTACGTGTGCGTGCTAGTAGATGTGCGTGCGTTTACGTGTGCATGCGAGTATTATTCGACAGATGCCCTACCTGAGTCCCCACGTAAACTGGTCGACGGTGCTCTGGTAGTGTGAGGCGGCCTCGTCGTTCATGCTCCACGCGCCGCCCACGAACTGCAACCGGCCTTGCCGCACCAGCGCGTGGACTTTGTGTTTTACATCGTCGTTCTGACGCACCCACCACTTCCAGAAGAACGCAGTTTCTACGTACATGAACCTGGGGACATAAGAAGGTGTAAAACGAACTCAGGAACATAATCTTTGCAAGCATAAACCTTAGATCAGAGGCATCAAGAACGGTCGAACAGAATAAACAAGAATAGCCGTCACGAGACGCCTGGCAGAGGTGAAAACTCGTATCGCACTAAGTCGAACTAACACCGCAGCCCGCTTAGTTTTTTTTCGATACTTAATATTCCGAAATGTATAACAGATGGCGCTAAATTAAATAAGGCGTGGCGATCGCCACGCGAACAATCAGATTTACGTGCGCCTATAGATGTTTCACATCAATAAAGACGCAGTGATGAAACAACTCAAGATTCTTACCTTCGTTTCGGATCTTGCCATAGCTCCTTCACTACTGAATCCAAGATATACTGAACACCAGCTAGCTGGATATTATTGCGGCCTGAAAATTAATAAATTCATGACATGGGGCTCTTCAGGAACGTTGCAAAAAGCTTTTGCTACGTTTGCTGTTGCAAATGTCCAGACAATGGTGACGGCTTTCCATCAGGTAAGTCGTTTGCTTTTTCGCTAGTAAGCTAGTAAGTATAAGAAATCATCACAATCATTACACTGATCGTGTAACGGAAAGAGATAAGATCAGTCTTATCTGAGGTTAGCCTCCTATGCGTTACTACCCCTAAGGGCTAAGTTGGAACGCCTAGGATCCTCATTAACAGACATAATGCCACAGTTCATAAGTTGTATAATTACTCGTATAATTATACTGTAATATTAGTCTAATTTCTATGTCAGTTGCTCGAAATTCAAGGTGGTAGAACTCTTTGTGGTTCGACTCCGGAAGCACCACCGCCACATCTATTTCTGCTTAATAACAACAGTGTTATGCGCTGTTGTGTTCTGGTCTGTAGGGTATGGTAAGGGAGACATACTTTTCCGAGGCACTCCATCTTAGTCCTCAGGGGTAGCAACGCATCTGTGGTTAACCTTAGGTGAGACTTTGATCTTACCTAGGGTTGATTACAGATGTCTATGGGCGGCAGTGACCACTTACAATTAGCAAACGAGTAGTTTCCATAATACATAAAAAAAATACAATAACCTCCTTCTGACGCAGTCGCACAAAAATACACGCGAGTCATTAAAAATCTAAAATAATATATTTCTTAAATTCCACACTCATAAACTAAAGTAAATTCATNNNNAAAGCACTTTTACATTACTTTTAACCAATACTAATTGTAATATGCTGAGATTAATGTCTTTATGTAAGGTTTCTAAAACAAATTCAAAGTTGGTTGAACCTTGTCTGGAAGCACTGTCGTCACACATAAGACTTATTTTTCCCTACATGGAAGTAGTAAACGAGCGTGCAGTGCATCTGATGGTAAGTGACCATTGCCCATGCACATCTGTAATCAACCACCCAGATAAGATTACCATTACTTAAAGTTAGCCACAGATGCGTTGCTTCCCCTGAGGACTAAGATGGAATGTCTCGGATAAGTGTCTCCCTCACCGCATCCTTCAGACCATAACACAACAGCGCAGCTGTTGTTATTAGCCAAAAATAGGTGACTAGCATAGTAAACTAGCTTATTGCCGTGGCTCCGCCCGCGTCAGTTATCATGGTACTTAGTATCCTATGTCTTAGTACAGATCATAAACTATCCGTGTGCCGAATTTCAGCGAAATCCGACCAGTAGTTTTATCGTGTTACAAACAAACACACTTCCTCACAAAGTTTCGCCTAAAATATTAGTATGAACACTTACTGCCGTAGTAGTACTGGTCGACAGTCTTCAGCCAACCCACATCATCATGGGTATGTGGGACTATGTGGACATTCAGGACACCTTCCTCAGCCTGGGTGCAACTCTGGAACAGACAGGATAGTAGAATTTATCATATTAGGTTACGACGACTCGCGTGGCGGAGAGGTTAGCATACCGGTCTGATACGCAGTGGGTCCCGGGTTCGATCCCCGGCCAGACAGAAATCTGAATGATGAGTTTAGATTTCTGTTCCCGGTCTGGGTGTTTGTGTATTTGTCTTTGTGTGTCCATGGCACCCACGACACAGGCGAAAATCCTACTGTGGGGCTATGAGTGTAGAAAGCGTTTATTAGGTAGCAAACAAGCATGCAGTCCACCTGGTTAAGTGGTTCAAAAGAATATCCTACTGAGGTGGCCCCATCGGTACCACGTCAGGATCTGATGATGGGATCCCAGGGAAATCGAGAGCAATCCTCAAATGTTATAGGCATTAACAATGTTTTTCATGTATTTTCTAAAGTAATTGAGACATTTATTTATTTTTATTTATTTAAAAAGGATAGTCCACAAGACACTACATTACACTTACAACTAACAACTAGACTAGGCTTAAATTAAATGCTGTCTTAATTACAAGCCACCACGGCATGCATCGTGGTCGAGTTTAAATTTTTAAGATTTTTGACATTTGCATACAGTCATTTGCATACGGTCACTGTTTATAATGATACTGCTTACACTGTTAAACTATATTACACCAAAATAATCACAGTGCGTCCGCTCGCGACAACCGCCAGTGCTAGAATGCCTGCCGCCGCTCCCGACGGTCACCATCAAGTCTCTTCGATTATAATATATTGGACTTATCGATTTAAATATAAAGTAACGCATTTAAAAACTAAAATCTATACATATAAATAAAATTGAAGTGTCTGCTTATAATATCAAAAAAACAGCTTTTTACCAAATGCATACGAAAGTATATTCGATACTGATAACAAAAAATCAATCACTAAAATTTTTGTCTGACTGTCTGTGTGTGTCTGTCTGTTTGTTCTGGGTAATCTCTGAAACCACTGAACCAATTTTGACGGGACTTTCACTGTTGGATAGCTGACGTCATAAGGCGTAACTTAGGCTACTTCTATTTTAGAAAATTTAATTAGGGTTCCGCATAAAAAAATTAAAACCTAGGAAACCGCGCTCTACGCGCACGTATATGTTACTATGTCAAGTTACATTTTTAAACGCGGGTAAAACCGCGGGGCTCAGCTAGCATTAAATACAATTAAATAACACTAATAACCCTTTCACTTGATATCCTAGTTGGGTGGATTGTTTAGAAATATGTACACCGCCATTTTTATACAGCGGCCATTTTGAATTAATAACAACACCGACTACATGTAATTGCATTGTCATCAGAACCAAAAAAGATGTGTTTCAAATTTCAACTCAGTCGGTAATCGGGAAGTGGATTGGATTACACACATACATCGGGTCAGGTGAAACTAAATAAAAGCTTGCAATTATCTATACTAATATTATAAAGCTGAAGAGTTTGTTTGTTTGAACGCGCTAATCTCAGAAACTACTGGTCCGATTTGAAAAATTCTTTCGGTGTTAGATAGCCCATTTATCGAGGAAGGCTATAGGCTATATATCATCGTCTAAACTTACGCGGGTGAATCCGCGGGGCCCAGCTAGTAACACATAAAATTGATTCTCAAATAAGATGATTTTTGACTAGTTCTGAAGATTCTTATCTTACTCGTAGTGTCATTATTTTGTTTTACCCCCAAAACACGTATTTGCTAACATATATGATCACTAATAAATCTATTTGTAAAAGACAATGACCATTTCTAGTAGACGATAACAAAGTTCAACATGTCTCGATAAGAATAAGGTCGCATTATCTTATTTATAAGCTGTAACTGTTATGTATAATTTGTTTGTTTGTAACAAGCCATGGTAACTGGTTTCTGTGTGGACATGGTCAGTCCAACATTGTCCCACATCTGAGGAAGTCTCCAAGTAAGAGGAAGGTGGTAGAACATTTGTTTTTCGACTCCGGACACACTACCGCCACACCTATTTCTGACTATTAACAGCAGTGTTATACGCAGCTGTGTTCTGGTCTGAAGCGTGTGGTAAGGGAGACATACTTTTCCGAGGCTTTCCATCTTAGTCCTCAGGGGTAGCAACGCGTTTCTGGCCAATCCTTAGGTAACGCTGATTTTATCTGGGGTTGGATTGAGGTGTGTTGATTAGAAGTTCACGTTGAATACGTGATTAGTTTAT
>MOOZ01003478.1:28678-62715 GCA_002930495.1 Cecropterus lyciades
AAAAAATAATTTTAAATTTAATGTACACAGGAAAATACGTATAAAAACTTTGTAGTAGAAAAAAATATATTTGGGTTTAATTACGGTCGAATTTCGACCGCTGCGAAGGGCAACTTGTTATTATAATTATGTATGAGTAGAGCAGTGATAAATAAAGTGGTTTAGAAATAGTAAGGTTCGATTTCCCAGTATTTTTAATATAATTCCTCGGGAAGGAAGGCGGTATGTGTGGTTGCAGACCGTCGTAAACATCCGATGGTAGATCTTTACGTCCACCTGGGCGGAGCACGACGGGGCTATTCTCTGTGGATTTCCTCCGGTTGAGGTCCTTTGGAGATCCTGGAGATCTCTTCGCAGCGCCGACGACGGCCACCTTCAGTGCGTAAGAGTCCCACATAAGTCGGCGGCGCTCGCACGGGAAACTTTTGAAGGTTTGAGGCCCTCATAGCGATATAGATCAGGAGTGGCAACAGCACATCAAGTATAATACAAATATTAAAAACTACACACGGAATCTTCAATTACACGACGCACTTTTGGCGCGTCTTCTATGACGTCAGCTTTCACGACTTGACATGTTTTATTGGATTTTAAAAACGTAATTTTCAGCTTACTATCAAAATATGTATCGTTCTATCTGTAGAATTGCGTTTTATTACAAGCTTTTATGATATACAATTGTACAATGCAACAAAGTGATAGGTTTGCCCACTACAACATTTATTTTATTCTACTCAATGTATTGTAATAAAAGCTTATTTTTATCCGAGTGCATCAGAAGGAGGGTAATGTTTTTTGAGCGTATGTATGTATGTTTTTGAAACACTACATTCAAACCGGTTGACGGGATTTAGCATATGACATATCGTTGGAATCGCCTCAGTATGCGTGTGACGTAGGCTATATAACTTTTAAATATCTCTGTGTCTGCAAACAAAAAATTGAATAGTTTACATTTCAGCAGTTACAGATTTTTCAGCGCTTATTAAAGATGAACAGAAAGTAGGTAGGGGGAAGACGGGATCTAGATTTCTAGATAAACTTACGTTACCGTAAACACAGTCACCTTTCAACAGGAAAAAAACGATTACTCACAATCTAAAACAGAACTAAACAAAACAGACTAAACATTTACACGTAGATATAACATACACGCGAATACCAAAACAATTACTGCGTCAATTTCTTACGTCCGTAATTATACGTGCTTTTTACGCTTGTCGTAAAAGTATGTAAATTTCTCGTAATAGTCGGCTGGAGCTCCAAAAACAATTTAATGGTATTGTTCGTAAAAATATCGTACTGGGATCGCGCGTTACGTGTAATATGTATATTTAAACGTTCCGTTCCAGGTTCGATTTCGAGTATATTAATTTCTCGATATTTAGATATGTTAGTGGTAGAACTAGTGTAGTTTAGCGTGAAGCAATTCTTGCGTTTCATTGGAAGGATGTGGTTGCCGGCTCACTTATGTATGAGGCGACCATCTCAATCCTCGGAAGTAGCAACGCATCTGTGATCGATTTCGGATAGAACGCCTATTCTATATGAAGTTGTTCATGGACGGTAGTTACCATTTTTTTTATAGTATGGAAGTAGCAAACGAGCATGCAGCCCACCTGATGGTAAGTGGCTACTGCCGCCCACGGACATTTGTAATCAACCCTAGGTAAGATCAAAGTCTCATCTAAAGTTAGCCACAGATACGTTGCTACCCCTGAGGACTAAGATGGAATGCCTTGGAAAAGTATGTCTCCCTAACCACACCCTTCAGGCCAGAACACAGTAGCGCATAACACTGCTGTTATATTATTTATCACCAGGTGGACTGAATATTTGTTTGCTATTTCAATCTGATAAAAAAAAACGTGAATAGGCATTAGTAATTTGAAATTCAGCTTCCTTGTTCCGAAGTTATAATAATAGACGCTTCTGATTTTTCGAAGTTATGCGCCAATTAGAAATTCATTATCGATTGTTATCGGTAAGTTTTCTCTTGAAGTTTTCCTTCGTCGGTACGAAGGAAAACTTCAAGAGAAAACTTGCGCATTAGGGAATAAAATAGGGCGTCGGGTACGTTTTCAAGTTTTCCCTATCGAGAACGAAAAAAAGGGAATTATTTTTTTCCCTTTTTATCTGAAAGGAATGTAAAGTGTACTAATTCATATTGACCAGTGTTTTGGACTTACTTAGATTCCTCTTGTTCTGAAAGAAGACCCATACTAAAAAATAGGACAGTGACGGGTTGACGATGATTCATAAAACTATTGATTTCTTTAGCACGTTGAGACAAATGTTGTTCCATTCATACATCAGTCCATTGAGGCAGGCCCCCCTAATAAGATTTTTTGCCATTAATCACCGCGCCTGGCATACGCAGTAGGTATTTATGGTGAACAGGAAGACACTGTTACCCATCCGCTGGATTTTATGATACGTGAATATAAATCATTTTTTTTTTTCAGGCAAAAATGTCAGCAGAGGCCATGACACCGGACGCGGAGGCCCCTGACACGGGCCAAGCAGCTCAGCCCGCGGCAAAGAAAAAGGAGAGACCACGGGGCAAGCCTCAGCCAGTGAAGCCGAAGCGAAGTCTCTTTTGTCTTGGACTGAAGAACCCGCTTAGGAAATTGTGTTATGATATCGTTGAGTGGAAGTATCCTTTCATGAATCAAAAACTTATTCTTCGTCACAAAGTTAAATGTTTCGTGAATCTTTGGGAAGTTGAATTTAATCCATGTCATTGTATGTGCATTGCTGCTCAGGTACATTGTACCAGTAATATTTGACTGGAAAGGTACGACTATCACACCTATTCCTAGCGTAGAGAAGTTCCTGCATTCCGATGGAATGGTGTAATTGTCAACTGACTTATATTTAAGGCGACCATCTTACTCCTTGGAAGTAGCAACGCATCTGTGATTCACTTCACATTTCTATGCGAAGGTGGTAGAACTCTTTGCGGTTCGACTCCGGAAGCACCACCGCCACACCTGTTTCTGCCTAATAACAGTAGTGATATGCGCTGTTATGTTCTGGTCTGAAGGGTGTGGTAAGGGAGACATACTTTTCCGAGGCATTCCATCTTAGTCCTCAGGGGTAGCAACGCATCTGTGGCTAACCTCAAGTGAGACTTTGATCTTGCCTAGGGTTGATTACAGGTGGTCTGCAGGCTCGTTTGCTACTTCCATACTACTATAAAAAAAATGTGAACTTCCGTATTCTATATGTACTTGCTTTTAGATGTCCAGATGCGGTAGTGACCACTTACCATCAGGACTGCGTGCACGTTCAGTTAGAACTAGGGTCCCACTCAATGTTGGCTGCAGATGCACTGTTATTTTTGGAGAATAACTTGAAATGTCTCGTGTTAATGTCTTTTCTCTATCACAACTTTGTAACCAGAATACAGCAGTGCTTGAGAATGGTTTTATTTTCCAGCAATAGGCATTGCAATGGTACCTTCAAAGTTAAACCACCGTCCTCCATCGTCCGTAACGAGGTTTAGATCTTTTATATTCAAGATAAATTTGTGTTATTCCTGTAGCTGAAAATAATAAGTTAAATTTAACCATCATACGAAAAATGTCTAAAAATTCATGCATAAAAATAAATTCCGTTATATGTCTGAAATTAATCATTTTTATTTGCCACATATGTTACAGAATATATGACTGCGCTTTATCATAATGGATCTTGTATGAAATAACTTTTTCAAGGAAGCGTCCAAAGATAAAAATTATGTTTTGTTAGCACACTCACGCAGAACATAAATTATGATCAAAATATGATATTCTATGTTTCCTTGTACCATCAAAAGTGTGAATTCTTTGTGGTTCGATCACAAATGTACCAACGCTACACGTATTTCAGCCTAATAACAAAAGTGCTGCTGTATTCTGGTTATATCGGTGTATAACGAGACATATTTATCCGAGACGTTCAAATTTAATCTTCAGGGGTAGTACGCATCTGTTACCTACCTCAGGTAAGACTTTCAACTTACGGTAAGTGACCATTGTCGCTCATTTACATTTGTAAGCAACCCCGAGAAGATCAGTCTTATCTAAGGTTAGCTACAGATGCGTTGTTACCTTTGAAGACTAAGTACGAATGCCTCGAATAAGTATGCCTCCCTTAGCACATCCTACAGACCAGAACGCAGTAGCGCGTGACACTACTATTATTAGACAGAAATAAGTGTAGCGGTAGTGCTTCCAGCGTCAAACCACCAAGAGTTCTACCTTTAGAAGTAATACCATGGGCGTCAGTGGATTCTTCTACTTTTAATCAAATGGATGCACGCTCGTTTACAACTTAAATTTTTGTATGAAAGACATTAAATATTTTGTATATTGCAAATATTAATTTTCTAAACATATATCAGACCGTTCGAGTACATGATATTGACCACTATATTTGCAAATTGTATAGCTTTAGCTGTATTCACTCCATATCCTTCGGGAGACACGAATAATACAAATCAGATATTGGTAAGTATTAACTATTATCTTATCTTAATTTATATATATAAATAAAGTGTAAGTCAATTCGCATTCAAAATTCATAGTTAAGACAGGACAAAGTCTGTCGGGTCAGCTAGTTAAAAATAAATGTTATCTGCCTATCCGTCAAGCCCTTTGAGATTCATTGGTGGACACAGGCGTCCGCTTATGAGGTAATTTACCAATAGTCACCGCGCCTAGCATGTGTGTTGGTGACCGCAGTGGGTGTTGATGATACACAGACGCTGCTGCCTATCTCCTGGATTTAGTTCCTTAGTCGCCTTCCATGACATCCAGAGAAAGAGAGGGAGCGGTGGTATTTAAAACCGATACCTAGGGTACATCTAGGTGTCGGTTTTGAACAGCACCACTCCTTGGAAGGAGAAATTGGTAAACAATTATTACGGTTATTTGGGATAAACATATAAATTTTGTTTCTAGGAAAAAGTGGAATGGATATTTATGGCCATCTTCACAGCAGAGTGCGTGATGAAGATCATAGCGTATGGGTTTGCGTTCCACCCAGGCGCTTATTTGAGGAACACTTGGAACAGTTTGGATTTCACCATTGTTACTATAGGGTGAGTGGCTAAATTACTTTTTATAAGTAATTTTTTACCTTTTTGTTTAGAATACGGGTTCTATCTGAAGTAAATCAAAGACGCGTTGCAACTCTCGAGGACTAAGATGGTCCTACATATAAAAGTGAGCCGTCAATTACACCACTCCACCGAAGCGCAAGAACTGCTTGTAAAGAAAAAGAGATAAACCAGTCTAGTTTCTTGCTGGATCTTCTCTGTTAAGTTGATCCGATCCGAGTGTAAGAGAAAATATTGTAACTGAAAATTTCCCAGCGCCCCCGCAGGCTTATACAAAATAAAGACATTTCTCTTAATTTCAGTAGTTTAGATTCTATTACTTATAAAGTATATTTGGCAAGGGATTCCACATTTCGCGTTCTATTTAACTCATCTCAAGGTTGCGACCTTAAATAAATTTGGAGGTTCTGTTGTGAATAACAGGCTCGGTCAAGGGTATCGTTATTTTCCGAATGGTTTGATGTCTTTTCTTTTGGTGTTTGTGGATATCGATTTTACGTGTGGACCAAATCTGGACTTAATCTTACAAATATTATTAAGGCAAAAGTTTGTGATTAAGGAGGGACTACTAGTTTTTAAAAATCAATAAATATTGATTTTTAAAAACTAGTAGTTTTTAAAAATCAATATTTATTGATTTTTAAAAACTACTAGTTTTTGGCACATAGGTACTTTATAACTTGGATAAACTACTGTTGGTTGAAAACATTGGGTAGTTTACCTTGGTAAAAGTGACCGAAGCGGGCAGAACTGCAGGAAAAGACTAGTCTACAATATCAAAACATACACACTCGTGGCCACTTAGAAACATAATCAAAGATGTTTTAAGGAGTTTAACTCCGCTTACGTTGAAAGGGGTCCGCTTACGTTCCCGTACCCAGCGCTGAGACAGTAATAGGATGACGAAGGCACCAGTTCATCTTCTAAAGTATGTGTAATATTTTTTTTAGTATCGTGAGTCAGATTCTCCAGAACATATCCAAAGACACTGTCGACGTTAAAGCTTTGAGGGCTTTCAGAGTGCTGAGACCTCTTCGGCTTGTATCTGGAGTACCAAGTAAGTATCAAGTAAGATAAACTTAGGTACTAGTACCAGAAATTACTTTGGAGATAGCCTATTTGGACCCAGTCTCAGTTGGGTGTCCGCTGCTTGAATCCCAAATTCGTTATTTGCCTGTTAGAAATTATTGATCAATGGCTTTGATGGTGAAGGAAAATATTCTGAAGAAAGCTGTATGTCTAAAACTACTTGAAAAACTTCTCAGTGGTGTGTCCGGTCTAACAATTGGCACTTAGCCAGCGCGATGGTCGCTTACACCCTCAATCTGAGAGAAGATGAACCTAGTAAGACAATTATGGGTTGATGATAACGATTACTATAGAAAAGGTGTTACTATAAGTATATAGTTATTTTTTATTCAATGTGGAAGTAGCAAACGAGCACGCAGTCCACCTGATGGCAAGTGTCTACTGCCGCCCATGGAAATTTGTAAATGAACCCCAGATAAGATCAGAGTCCTACCTGAGGTTAGCAATAGATGCGTTGCTACCCCTGAGGACAAGGTTGGAACACCTCGGGTAAGTAAGAAGGGTGATCCCTTACCACATTCTTCAGACCAGAACACCGCAATGATCTACCCTTTAAACGCCAACGATTAGTATGTAATGATGTATGAAAATGATGTCCAGCTAATGCTAAGCTGCCTTCCATGAAAACCAGTCTGTGACGAATTCCACATAGAATGTGGGTTTTAATGATAATTAAACATGTATTGCATGATTATCATGAAACATCGATTATTACGAAACTTTGTACACATATTCTTAGGCTTTTCTATTGCTTAAGAATATGCCTTAGAATTATTTAATATCCTTTTCAGGTTTACAAATTGTGCTGAACTCCATCTTAAAAGCGATGGTTCCTCTCTTCCACATAGCGTTCCTGGTGCTGTTTGTGATTATCATTTATGCTATCATCGGCTTGGAACTCTTCTCCGGTGTTCTGCATGACACCTGTTTTTCAAATAGCACGGGTATGATCAGTTCTTTGTATTAAAAAAAACGAACATACTACTCCTTAAAAATAGACCGCTGAAAAGTATTGAACAATAAAATATTCTTAATATTCATCATCGTAAGAACATTTTCTTCTTTAATATTTTTGGAGCTATTCATGCATTTGTTTTGTTTATTTTTTTTTCTTTATGCTCACCGCTCAGTCCATCTGATGGTAAGTGGCCACTGCCAATCCACTGTCAAGGACACCTTCGATCAATCCCGTTGATACTCCCGAGGACTAAGATGGGCGCTTCAAATGAAAGTGAGCTGGTTGATAAAATGGCTGCTTTTTATTATGAAATATATATAATTTTAGATGAAATGATGGAAGATCCGAGTCCATGCAGCCGTGAGCCTGGCGTGGGTACCCAGTGCGAGGAAGGCTTCATTTGCAAAGGGACTTGGGAAGGTCCAAACTCTGGGATCACCAACTTCGACAACATCGGCTATTCGATGTTGACTGTCTTCCAGTGCATTACGCTTGAAGGCTGGACTGATATTATGTATGCTGTAAGGACGTAATATATTATTATTAATAATAGATGTAATAAAAATTCGTAAGTAACCAACGCAAATGAAAGTTTACGTTTACGTTCGAAAAACATAACCGTCGTTCTGTACCAGTCGGGTAAAAAAAGTTCTCAAAGGAGTGTCAGTCCATCAAGTCACACTGAACCGACACGGTGCACCATACCTAAAATTCTCTCAATCCGGGAGAAGACCCATGTCCAGTGGCGGAAATAACGGGACAACGCATACATATAATAAAAATGAAACTTCTGCACGTCTGTACATCCTATATATTAAAAAAAAAAGATTTGCAGGACTGAAAATAAGTTATAATGGATTTTTCTATAATTTTTGGATAAAAAATGAATCTCGATAGTCTTTAGTTACTATTATAGACGAGATCATCTTCACCGCTTTATTTTCAGGTAGCTGATGTCAAAGGCAACACATGGGTGTGGATATATTTCGTCTCCTTAGTAATCTTTGGAAACTTTTTCGTGATGAATTTAATTCTTGGTGTGTTGTCTGGGTAAGTTTAGGACCTCATTCGTTTAAGTTGGTTTGAAGTAATTTTGAATCTTTCTTACCAAAATTTATCACTCCACAGAGAGTTTTCCAAGGAAAGAGAGAAGGCGAAAAGTCGCGGTGATTTCCAAAAGTCTCGCGAAAGACAACAATTTGAAGAGGACCTCAAGGGTTACCTAAATTGGATCACAGTAGCTGAAGAATTGGACCTTGAAAACGACCAGGGTCAGAAAGAAGAAAACCAGGATTCACAAGGTAAATTTATTCTCTTGTCTTCATGACAGTTGATGCCTTTATGACAACAGAAAAAAAAAACAAATTGTTATCACTATTGATAGAGCAAATGAATTTTAAAGAAAAGGAAACAACATGTTATCTAAACATATTGACTACTATTGTAGTCAATATGTGTACATAATAACCTGTACATAATAATCTGTATTACATGCGTTTAAATTAATTTCAGTAGGGTCGGTTTGATTCCATTTCAAACAGAACAACCAAACACACAAAAATTCTAAAAATTATAGAAATTTCTATAGGTACTGATTCTCAATACTTTGATTCTCTCATCTCTAAGTTATTATTTCGAAACATTATGCAATGTACATACACGGATAGCCATTTTTTATACCTTTGGCATTTTCAGCTGCAAAAGACAGAAAAAGCAACGATGGATCTCAATCCCAAATATACACGGGAGGGGAGCCTTCACAAACTACGGCGTGTAAGGATTACTGCAAGAGATTTGACAAAGTACGTACGGATATGGGAATTGACTTGGTTGAAATCTTATTTAAATTCCAATACTCGGTAAAAGTTTCTCCCCAGAACTAGAGGAGGATTGGACGTGTTTTGAAAACCGTCCATAAGACTTCCGAAGAGTTTTATTTGCTATTCAGTTGTTATCAATTGACGATTCAGTTTTTTTTTTTGAACTTTGTATAGGTTCTTAAACTGAAAAACAGATTTTAATACGGTTTCATATAAAAGTAATGGATTTGCTTGAACGTGCAACATTGAACCTTTTCTTTCACAATAACTGATTTTTGGGCACAAAAACTATGATCATTATTTTTGAAAAATACACTCACTAAGTGCACAATCGCCGTAGCATACGGTAACCGCTTTGGACTGATAACTATAGAGCTGTGGATTAAATGATAATCAGGCTAAATAGTGACACACGATAATGAGGGAATTATAGTACGTGGTTCTTCTTTTAGAAACAGTCTAACCCGTCATTGCTAATTCAGTAAATATAATGTTTTCAGATAAATCGTCGTATGCGGAGATCTTGTCGCAAAGCAGTGAAATCACAGACTTTCTACTGGTCTATAATTGTATTGGTCTTCTTGAATACAGCGGTGCTAGCAAGCGAACATTATGAGTAAGTTAAAAAAAAAAACAGTCAAGTCTCAATGATTCATCTCCACATAAAATCGGACTTGAGGTTGACTACAGAAGCGTTGCCCAGAGGACTAAGTTGGAATCGTGTAAGTTTCTTTTAGTGCAGTTGTTGTGGCGGTCACGAATAGCATCCTTCCCTCTCTTCTTGTGGACATCGTAAGTAGTTACTAAGGGATCATGTCCAAGATCATGTCCAGGAGGGGTAGCAGCGTCTTTTTGCTGAACATCGATAACACCTTCGGTCATCAACACCCATGCTAGGCGCGGTCACTATTGACAAAAAAAGAGGTCTATGACCAGCAGTGGATCGCCGAAGGTTGTTGATGCCGAAGTGAATCGATGAAATTCCCTCACCATACCCTTTAAACCAGAAAACAGTGTTTAAAGTAAACAGTTTTATGTTATGTAACTCTAGATTGCAGACGAGTTTTCTAGTGGACTGCATGTTCTTCTATTTTATAAAAAAATCATTAATTAACATGGAATGTTAATTAATGATTTTTTTATATATCATATCTTTATTTTCAGACAGCCGCCATGGCTTGACCACTTCCAAAACTACGCGAATTATCTTTTCGTGGTCCTATTTACGATGGAGATGCTGGTGAAGATGTATGCATTAGGATTTCAGGTGATTTTTTTATCTCTATTTGATTTACATAATATTTGATACTCTTTTGATCGATAATAAAGCAAGGACAGAACATTTTACATTTTTCTAATGAAGCCAAAAAAGACGAGCCGAATGGTTAAATTTGGTACAGCAGGCGAAATTTCAAACCTTTTTTTTCAGATTGCGCTCATTGAGGTGTGAAAGATTTGGTATAGTTAAAGTTCAAATAAAAAAAAAGGTGCAAATAATTATATTTTTTATATAATACATGTTAAATACATTAAATTGAAGATTATTGCACTTTGGACTGTCAACATATATAAAAAAAATACATAATACAAGTGACATGAAAGATAAAAATATCTGGTTTTTAGTAGTTCAACTTTTTTATATTATTGTAAGTTGATATAGTAATTTATAAAACGTATGGAAAAGACGTGTATTATGCGACTTTTTCTTTTTTAACATAAACACCTTGCAAATCCGATAGGTTCAAAGATATTTTGTGAAGAATCTATTTGCAAAGAAATTTGATTTTGATTTTTGATTGTTTGTCTTTCCAGGGCTACTTCGTCTCTCTCTTCAACCGCTTCGATTGTTTTGTGATGGTCTGTTCTATCGTTGAACTGGGTTTAACTGTGACAGAGACGATACCCCAGCTCGGTATTTCTGTGTTGAGGTGTGTCCGGCTGCTTAGAGTCTTCAAGGTTACCGCGTAAGTGTCTCAGGTGTCGGTCTAGAGCACTGCTCTAGATTTTTAACGTGTTTCATAAAATGTGTTTAAACAGCAGTGCTTTATCTAATTTTACTGCCTTAGTAGCATACTTTTCTGGTCATATTTATGTTTTTTTTTATGTGAGAAATGTAAAAGAAAAGAAAAATATTGGTTCAGAGGTTAATAATAAAACAGTAGCTAAGAACCACTCAGATGGTCATAATCTGAATTCAGATTAAGAGAAAAAAAGTTTAATTTTAAGAACTAATGAATAAACATAGTAATTTTAAATGTAAATATATGAGTAGTATACAATTGAGCGCATGATGATTTGAAAGAATCGGTTAATAATACTAATTAAATTCATATTCAGGTTATTTTATTATTGATTAATTCATTTATTACTTTATGTCTGGATTAACTAAGTTATCACTAAATAAAGAACAGTACTTACGATCATAATTTTTGAAAAGTATGCACGAGCCTAAGATTGGAATCTGCAGTAAAAGATTTTTTACGAAAGCTCTTTTCACTGCTGGAAATGATTAAGCAGTTTGGAAGGAATACTATACTATCATACTACATATCACATCTTTCTTTTTGTTTTCAGACACTGGCGATCCCTCTCTAACCTCGTAGCGTCTCTGCTAAACTCAATCCAGTCTATCTTCTCCTTGCTTCTACTTCTGTTTCTTTTCATCGTGATCTTCGCGCTGCTCGGTATGCAAGTCTTTGGAGGGAAATTTGATTATGCAGCCGAGGATGAAAAAGAACGGCACAACTTCGATTCGTTTTGGCAAGCTGTTCTTACTATGTTTCAGGTGAGTTGTTTTAGCGGTTTTCAAAAACTGTAACTTTTTATATGTGTTATAAAAATATAATCTTTCAATATATTGTGTACAAATATAAACATTTTAAATTAGGTAGGTAGGACCCTTTTTTGCTCGACTACTAAGGCATCATAATCACATGTGATTTTTTATTATACACGCAGTATTATCGTTGCTGTGTTTTATTTTGAAGGGTGTGTTAAGGGAGAGACTTTTAACCGACGCGTTAAATCTTAGTTTTCAGGGGTAGCAATGCTTTTGTTGGGTCGATCTCATATAGAAATCCAAACCTACTTGATGATGATTCCAGATGAGTTACTTACCATCAGACGGATTTGATGTTGGTTTCCTAATGTAATTCTTAAAATGTTTCAGATATTAACAGGCGAAGATTGGAATGTGGTGATGTACCACGGCATCAACGCCTATGGTGGTGTGGGCTCGCCTGGAATCCTAGCGTCCATATACTTCATTATTATATTTATATGTGGTAATTGTATCCTTTACAACAGATAAATTTCAATTGAATATTTTCAATTAAATATAATTCACTGAAAAATTTGAGAAATGACTACTTTCTTATGACTTACCAATAAAAAAATCGGATGAAGTTCTAATCTCAAGCCTCTAGAATAAATAATCTGATTTGGTATATTACTGCATTAATTGCGTTAATTCATTTTTAATTATTATTACGATGATTAGTATTAGGATGTTTTCCAGTAATACATTTACCAAATCATTAATTTATTTAAATAAATTCCTCACGAGAAACCAATTCAGATATTCTATTAAACGTGTTCTTGGCTATCGCTGTGGACAATTTGGGAGATTCAGATGAGGACCAAGAGGAGATTGTCAAGGAAACAGAGGTAAATTTAATTTATAATAAAATCACGAAACATAGTATGTTCAAATTTCTGTTCATTAAGTTAGTCCGATTTGGGGTTGAAACTGAGTTATTGTGTAGTTGTCATAATTAATGCCGTCCATATGATCTGTAAGAGTGTTCCTAGTTGTTATTTAACCTAAATTCAAGAGTGTTGTCTAAGAGTTTGGCTGTTTCTTGCCATATCCTAGTCTTCAATAAATTCTTGCATATTATGGAAACGATATTAGCTGTCTGTAATTAATTATCGGTCAAGAAATGAAAAGCTCCTTAATAGCAATTCTAGAAAACATTTTAAATTTTTTGACATTCGCAGTTTTAAACACTTAAAATTTTAACAGGATGCTGATAATCCAGAAGCTGGGAATCCTCAGTTGGATGAAGAGAGAGGGGAAGATGAGGAGTATGCTAATGACGAAGAAGGCTACTCTAGTGAAGGGTAAGTTTACTGTAACAAGTTCAATTCTGGACAAGTTTCTTCTAGAACGAGAGGTGTTGGTGAACGCATAGTAATGAAACGAAATTTCATCTATAAATCACAACCTTTAAAATATTTATTTTTGCAACAATGTCCCGTCTAAATCATTTTCAGTTAAAAAGACAAACAGAAAGACATAATTATATGTGATATTGACAGACATGTAAATATTATAATATATATGTGTATTGATTTTACGACGTTCCACACAATAACAAATTGATTAATATTTGCACGCAGCACAAAATATAAGGAATACCAGATTGTAGCAAGGTAAGATAAATATCGCTTATCAATATAAACTATATTCATATATTCAGTATAGCAACTGTTGCCAAAATAGTAGTAGGCATTGAAGTTATGTTAAAATTGACGCACACAAAAACCTTACCATTTCTAAAATACTACGAGGTCTAGATATTTATTCCTTTGCCTATAAACTTGTTGTTGTACATTGCTTAAATGTTCATCAAATTTGAAGTTTTGATGAAGAAAAAGGAAGCAATACGTAAAATTTATCAAATAACTTTGAGTTTTCTATTTTTTAAATGATTTAATTAAGTCTACCTAGATATTAGTTTGGATCATGAAATAGATAATCTCGAAGACAGGAGTTACATTTTGTCTCTTACTATTTTTTTATTCATTCTATAGTTGTTATTTCTTTTCTAGATCTGAACATGAGTACGAAGAATCCGGGTCAGAAGAAGAGTTAAATGAGCAGGAACAAGAACAAGGAGAAAATTTTAATGAAGTCTTAGTTGCTAATGACAAAAAACAAAATGGTATGTAGGTAGCCACAAAAGGTTCCACTAAATTCAGTGTTCAATTTAGTGGAACCTTTTGTGGCTTTATTCCGAAGGCACCAAAGCCACATCTATGTTTTTTTTTATAGTATGGAAGTAGCAAACGAGCATGCAGTCCACCTGATGGTGGCTACTGCCGCCCATGGACATTTGTAACCAACCCTAGATAAGGTCAAAGTCCCACGTAAGGTTAGCCACAGATGCGTTGTTACCCCTGAGGACTAAGATGGAATGCCTCGGAAAAGTATGTCTCCTAATGTATGCCTAATAATAATAAATTTTGTTTCGAAGGGTTTGCTATTTGAGACAAACTTATTCGAGGCCTTCTAACTTGCTTCTCACTCATCTGTCGCCATCCTTCAGTAAGACTAATCTTATCTGGGGTTGATGAAGAATTTTCATGGGTGGCAGTGGGCACTTACATCAGATGGATTGCTCGTTTAACACGTCTGTAACTAAAAAACGCATATTTTTAAATAAAATTAAAGTTACAAACGAGAACGCAGTTCATTATAATATTGTTGCAATTTTATGCAACTTGTCAAGAGATGGCGCTACTAGTATTCTGAATCCACACTATCTGTAGTTTTTTAAATATCTTGAGTACGTGGCCTGAACTGACATAATAAAAATACAGGTTCTCCCCAAACTTGGATACTTAGTCTCGCTAGTGTTTTTTTTCCCTAAATAGCGATTTCCATACATTATTTTCAAAGTAGAACAACTAGCACACGTTCTTGCTATTTGATAAATATAGACGAATATATGAGACCTTTGAAAGTATTATGGAAAATTCTTAAATCTCTTAAATGTACTATGTTTTCAAATTTTAGGTGATATAAAGAAAGAAGACAGCCAAATCCAAAAACGTCAACCTATGATGTCGGCGCGGCCTCGGAGACTCTCTGACGTAGAAATAAAATCACAGGACAAGCCGATACCAGAAGCAAGCAGTTTCTTTGTATTTTCAAAAACTAATTGGTAAAATTCTTTTTTTGTTTAATTTATTTTTTATATGATTGAAGAAGCAGATGAATATGCAGTGATGGTAAGTGAACATTGCCACCAATGGACATCTATAATCGACTCTATATAGATTTTACCTTTTTTTGTCTTGGAGGGGGAAATCTTCAAAAGGTACCCGATGTCACTCCTACGGCGTCGGGTGCCTTTTGAAAATTTCCTGAGACTTATGTAGGTTTTTTACCGCATAAAACCCTCGGTGGCCGTCCTCGGCGCTGTGTGAAGGATTTCGGGACCTCCAACGGAACGCAACAGGAGTCCTCTTTTTCTGTTGTCTTTTTGGCTCTTTCTCGGTGAGCAGTTGCGCTCATCGTATTTTCTACACGGGATTGCCTGGCTAGACGGTTCGAGCTCCCACTCTTGCCGCCCGCAACTCCGGAAGCCCCCTTTTAGTCGCCTCTTACGACAGGTAGAGGATACCGTAGCCCTATTTTGGTCCCGGTATATATACACTGCTAGACATGGATGTTTATTTGTAGTGAATCTGATTTATCATTAGTGTCCTACCTAAGATCTATTTTCTTGAAATACCGCATATAAGTCTTTTTCTTATCAATTTTTGTACTAGAATACAGAAGCACTAACGCGTTAACAAGTCTACGACTCGAGTGTAATCAGAAATACCATCTTATAAATCATTGTAATTTTTTCCAGGTTCCGTGTAACTTGTTATAAAATTCAGAAGAATTCCTGGTTCAAGAATTTGATATTAATATGTATTCTGGCATCGTCTCTTATGTTGGCCATGGAGGATCCAGTCGGAAGTAAGGCCAATGAATCAACCAGTGACGTAAGTAATGATATTGGTTATAATGATATTAACGTAATAACAGGTACATGAACAAATTTTGAAATTTATTTGTAAATGTCTGATTCAAATGTGATTAGGACTATTTTTGGAAGTAAAGCCTTTGATTAGAAGATATAAATTAAGAATGAGAAAAAGGATTCCTTTTGTGCGGACAGTGTTGGATCAGATCAGTCAATTAGACTTTTTAGAGATCAGTAAAATTTTAGCAACAGGATGTAATTTAACATTTTGAAAATTCTATTGGTGATATAATATAAAGGAAACAGGTACTTATAACAAAAATCATAATGTGCGTTTTTAATTTCAGATTCTGAAAAAAATTGATTACTTCTTTACACTGGTATTCACAATGGAACTGCTTTTAAAACTTATTACATACGGTTTAATATTTCATAAGGATGCATTCTGCAGATCCGCATTTAATAATCTCGATCTTCTTGTCGTCATTGTGTCCCTCATATCTTTGACTGGGTAAGTAACTATCAGATTAATCTTTCTTGTGATTTCTTTTTGTTGAAATCTACGTATTTTCTTTAAATTTCATTTTCACTTGTGAAAATTAAAAATTACTTTTGTATCAATTTCTATTTTGATCTATGTTAATTTTAGTCATTCGTGTTGATAAAATATATTTAAAGTTACATTTTTATGATTTGATTGTAGTATTTTCTAACTAAATAATTTTGTGATCTAATTTTTTGATATTTCTTCTTCCTTAAGACTTTATTAAAACATTGTTTTTCCTTTCACGCAGTAACAATAACGTATCTTACATTAAGATCCTGAGAGTCTTCAGAGTACTCAGACCTCTCAGAGCTATTAATAGGGCTAAAGGATTGAAGGTCAGTATTTTTACTTTATACTTTCATTGAATTAACCTTAATAGATAATGATAATGTTATAACAGTTGAAACATTTTTATCAATTCTAGCACGTAGTTCAGTGCGTGATTGTTGCTATAAAAACAATTGGCAACATTTTGTTGGTGACAAATCTTCTACAATTCATGTTCGCTGTTATGGGAGTGCAAATGTTCAAGGTAGGGAGCAAATACAGAAAAATATTTAGTTCTTTCTATTCATTTTTCGTTTACGACACCTTTGGGTCAATTATTCAATAAAACCCTAAAAGTAAGTATATTAGTCGCACCGTTTTCAGCACAAAATTAGTTAGATTATGACAAAATAAATCATCTGATTTCGTTTCTTTGTGTGTGAGGCTTTTTTCGTGTTCACCGACGAACTAGATACTAACACCAGTTTTTTTTTTGCTTCTGTCCGTGGGTCCAAAAATTCGCTAATAGGAGTTTGCATGGATTTGAATGTGATTTTTTTTTCCAATAAAATTTGCCCAAAGGTGTTGTGTGCTGTCTTTAATACATGTTTCTTTTTGTGATTTTTTGGACTCAATAGAGCTTCAGTGTGTTTTTTTTGCACATTCCCTCCCTCCCCCTACCTTGACATTTCCACTCGTACTAGGAGTGAGGTACTTGGTTCATTATTGTGGTTTGAAATTTGTTTATTTTTGAACGCAGTCAGATCAGGACACTGGCATTTTGTTTTTCGAAAATATTTTTGTCTGTCATCCAAGGACTAACAATGTAAGTAAGTTCACCTTTGTAACTAAACGCATAATGTTATGTTTTTTCTTTTACACAAAATGTTCCACGCAACATGTACAAAACAACAAAATTTTGGAAAATGGGTGAATATACTGTGACCTGGTAATGTAATTGTTGGGTGTGATCTCGTAATAATTTGTATTTATATTTGTGTAACACAGTACGTCGTGAAGTGTGTTTTTGCTTCAATAAAATCGATTGGAAACATTTTTATTATAAATAATATGTTGCAATTTATGTTCGCTGTTGTTGGTATACAATTGTTTAAGGTATTTATTTAAGTATTTTATGTATGTAGCTTTGTCATTGTACCTGAAGCGCACCATCTAGATAGATTTGATGATAGTAGTGTATAACTAGAATTACATAATAATTGATATAAAATTAGAATAATTCTTCAGATTTTGACTTATGTTCTCTGCTCAATACCATGTTCCAATAGATTATTCTCAACTTGTATGTTTGTCTGATATTCGCTCAATTAAGTTATTTTTAGCAAGTTTTTTTTTTGGATTTTTTATTAAGTAGCAAACATACATGCAGTCCTGGTAGTATGTGGTCACTATAACCCATGGACATCTGCAATCAACCCCAGATAAAATTTGAGGTTGAACATAAGTTCGTTGCTGCCCTGAGGACTAAGTTAAAACGAGGCGTTTACACAAGTACATATGTATTCTTACCATATCTATAACCATTAACTTAAGCCAAAACTCAGTAGCGCCTAACACTGTTATTATTAGGCAGAGTTGTAGCGGGGGTTCATCTGGAGATGAACAAAAAAGTTTCTACCACCTCAACAGTGATGGTGATCTAAGTAATCGTTTCAAAACATTGCAAGAGCATATCTATATTTTCATGAACTATCGGTGTCGAGACATAGAAGTATCACCGATTATGGGTTGGTTTTAAATGATACAACAGGCGTGTACAAAGTCCTTATAAATACTCTTCCCACAAATACTATCACATTATACGTCTAATAGGACCATGAAAATATAAATAGTTTATAAAGATTTTATAAAGATTGTAAAGATTTATTTGTCAACCAAAACAGATTTACAATTGTAATGTTCGTAAACAGCAGCAATAGTATGGAACTGTGTCGCTACTATTTACGCCCACCTCGGAGTACTTACAATAAAGTAGGTAAACTAATAATACATAGGTTTGTTACAATATATTTTTACAAATTGTGTTTAGTGAAATATATGTATACGTGTTTGCCTTGTATGTGTGTGTGTGAGTGCGCGCGTGAGTAGGTGCGAGTGTGTGTGTGCGTGTGTGTATGCGAGTATGTAAGAGTGTATATTCAGATTATACAGTAGTAATAAGTAATTCAGTCTCGTCGTACGTTAGATTTTGCAAGAACTCCGTTAATTTTAACTTACATTCACGGTCAATGAGTGGATGTATATTTAATATTTTATTAACTTTATTGTATACTGAGGTTGAGTTAGCTTGTTGTTTAAATTATTTTAATGGACTACCACATAGTAATGAAATTTGTGAGGTTTTATATCATTAAATATGGGCAAACATTGTTTGTCACAAATAATCTTGACAACAGCGCCATCTACCGGCACTGTATGTATCCTATTCTTCAAGCTAAAACCAAGCATACAATGTCACAAAATTTCATTAAAATTGTTTGAGTGGTTTCGGAGTGGGTAATGGTGTACGAATTAGACCACAATAATTATATACAATTTGAGGATTTTTGTTGCTATTACTAAAACTCGTCAATAATTACCAAACTTGACGACCCGCGTGGCGGAGCGGTCACTATACCGGTCTGACACGCAGTGGGTCCCCGGTTCAATCCCCGGTCAGACAGAAATGTGAATGATGAGTTTAGATTTCTGTTCTCGGTCTGGGTGTTTGTGTATTCGTCTTAGTATGTCTATTGCACCCACGACACAGGAGAAAATCCTACTGTGGGGCTATGAGTTTAGAAAGTGTTTATTTATAATAAAAAGTTGAAAATCAAAATAAAAAAGTACTGTTTAGACTTTGCTTCGCCCAGAAATTGAAACTTGACCATAATCACAAATATTTCATTTTTTTTACAGTTTGGATTAAGATAGGTAGGTTAAATTAGATAAGTGCTACTAAGGAAAATCGGTTGACGAAAAAGAGAAAGATTGCTCTATTTCAGCTTGGTAACATAATGATAAGAAATCAGAAAAGTCTATCCTATCCTCTCTATCTTATGATTGAGAATAGAAGAGAAAAGTCTATCCTGGATGGTGTGCCTAAGTACTAACCGTAACATAGCAGTGCCCTAACACTATTGTGCTAATTTAGATTTTTTCTGTGCTTAGCTTTACCGTCGTGAAATGAACCGAGGTCAGGTGATTTGAGGTGTTATTGAATTGTAATATTATTGTAATATTGCCTCGTTCTAAATGTGGTCTGATTTCAGGGCAAATTCTTTAAATGCACAGATATAACAAAAGTTACTGAGGAGGAGTGTCAGTGAGTATTTTGTCTATTTTATTTGCCAAAATATTCTAAATTAAATTAATAAGTAGGAATTCTTCAGATTGTGACAGGGTTCGAGCTGTTCGGGGTGGAATACATTATTATTTATGTAATAATGGAAGGGGAGCTTTTGTTCTTAAATATTTTGTTTGATTCTCGGCTACATAAGTTTATACATTTTTTTTTCGTTTTTATTAATAATTCGATGTACTTTTAGATTAAGACATCTACGTTTTTACTTTGTTTATTAACTTCCTTATACAACTAACGTACCGTAAATGCCTTCTTTCCTTGAGAACTACGTTGGAATGGATCGCCCTTACACCGAAGGTGGTAGAACTCTTTGTGGTTCGACTCCGGAAGCACCATCGCCACTCCTATTTCTGCCTAATAGCAGCAGTGTTATGCGCTGTTGTGTTCTGGTCTGAAGGGTGTGGTAAGGGAGACATACTTTTCAGAGGCATTCCATCTTAGTCCTCAGGGGTAGCAACGCATGTGTGGCTAATCTTAGGTGAGACTTTGATCTTAACTAGGGTTGATTACAGATGTCCATGAGCGGCAGTGGCCACTTACCATCAGGTGGACTGCAGGCTCGTTTGCTACTTCCATACCATAAAAGAAAAAACCCTTTAATTTATGGCGTTAGTGCTACCGGAGTCACATCACGCAGGGTATCATCTTCAGTTACCTTTTGTTTTTCAGAGGCACGTATCTCGTTTGGAAAAACGGTAAAGCGAACATAGAGTTCAGAGAGTGGATTGAGAATAAATTTAATTTTGATAACGTAGCCAAAGGCATGCTCACACTGTTCACTGTTTCCACTTTTGAGGGATGGCCTGGGTGAGTACGTACTTATTGTTTAAAAAAAAAAGAGTGTGAGTTTAATTTTTGTACACATACAAGAAGTGAAAGTATTATGTAACAAAAAGTATTACAGTACATAAAAAATATAAATACAGTGGACATATAACCATTTTTTGGAAGCCGGTTAAAAATAGTGTATAATATCATATCGTATCGTATGTACTATTGTATCGTATCGTATAGTATCGTATCATATGGCAAAAGGAGCACAGGTCACCCTCCAACCAGGTAGAGCGATGATCTGAAGAAGAGCGGGAGACCGTTGGATTCAGTGAGCACAGGACCGGTTGGAGTGCTGCCGTTTAGGGGAGGCCAATGTCCAGCAGTCGACCTCGAAAGACTGATGGATGGATCATATGTACTTATAAATATAAAATTAAATCATATTGTTGTAACGTAACGCCTCAGCGTAACCGTTTTGGTACAAAAACGTAATGCCAATCCTTTTTTTCTCTATCATGGCACGTCTAAAGTTTCTCTTTAAAAAGTTAAAAAAAAAAGGTTTTATAAAAATATCTCTTGTTCCCAAAAAATATTTATATACCCGAATGTAACATAATCTAAATAAACGGTTATTATTTCTTTAATATTTTGTATGTTTTTGAAGGTTACTTTCGACATCGATGGATTCCAACGCAGAAAATCATGGACCGATAGAGAATTCACGACCACTTGTTGCATTTTTCTATATAAGCTATATTATTGTTATTGCATTTTTTATGGTGAGTAAACTAATTATTCATCAAAATATTTATTCTCTGGAATGAAGTTTTGTACTAAGCGTTGAATTGTAGAAATCGTCTTTCTATCTCTTCTATTATTTCTTACATGATAAAAAATTACACTTATACGATACAGCACAAATACAAAATATCTTTATTGACACATAACAAGGTAACATACATACAACAGGTGGATGAGTATATGAGTATATTTATTTATTTTTTATTTGTAGTATGGAAGTAACAAAAGAGCACACAGCCCACCTGATGGTCAGTGGCTATTGCCGCCCATGGACAATTGTAATCAACCCTAGGTAAGATCAAAGTCTCACCTAAGGTTAGCCACATATGCGTTGCTACCCCTGTGGACTAAGAGGGAATGCCTTGGAAAAGTATGCCTCCCTTACCACATCCTTCAGACCAGAACATAACAGCGCATAACATTGCTGCTATTATGCAGAAATAGGTGTGACGGTGGTGCTTCCGGAGTCGAACCACAAAGAGTTCTACCACCTTCGCACTTTTTTTTCACTCTATATATCGCATTAGTGTTAATATATAGACATATGAGTATATGTGTGAATATTAGTATCGATATTCGAGCATACAAGCATCGTGCGCGGCTGGTTGTACATCGTTAATGGTGGAAGGCCCAGACTAAACATGTATCATGCGGTGATCAAAATGTATAGATATTAAAACATCAAGTTATATTTTTTTATAATATTGAAGTAAAAAACGAGTATGCAGTCAACCTGCTGATAAGTGGCTACTGCCACTCATGGACATTGATAATCAACCCCAGATATACGTTGCTACTCCTGAGAACTAAGTTGCAACGTCTCAAATACCACTTAATACTGCTGTTATCAGGTAGAAATAGGCTATGCGGTGGTGCTACTTTCTTATGATTTATATTATATTGCTTAGGATTGCTTAGGACGTAAAACGTACGTTATACGTATACGTATTGTTTCCAGGTTAACATATTCGTAGGTTTTGTCATAGTTACGTTTCAAAAGGAGGGTGAACAGGAATTCAAAGATTGCGAATTAGACAAGAATCAGAGGAATTGCATCGAATTTGCATTAAAAGCTAAACCAGTGAGAAGGTAAATTGACAATCTGTAACTAGTAACTAAGATTATTATAATATTAAAGTAGCAAACGGATCTTTAAGTCCAGCTGATGCCATTAGCTGGACTACTCGAGGTTACTGACTGCTGCCCATGGACATATATAAGAAACTTTATATAGAACAGATGTTTTTTTATGAAGTCAATCACTAACGCATTGCCACTACAAAGGTCTGAACTGGGTGCCTCATATAAATGTGAGTCGGCAACCACACTTCTTCACCTTTAACGGTGCAGAAATAAAGAGAGGTGAACAAAAGAATAATAGTTCAGGGATAACTGTATAATAAAAATATATGAACTAAAGAAAAGTAAAGAGAATGTAAAAATGTAAAAGAAATGTTCGAAAAAGTAGTTAATTATAAATTGTTGTATTTTTATAATGCTTCTCGATTTTAATATCAACAGATACATTCCAAAACATCGCATCCAGTACAAGACGTGGTGGTTCGTGACGTCGCAACGGTTTGAGTACTTCATATTCTGCTTCATCGTTCTCAACACCGTCGCTCTCATGATGAAGTATCACGACGCCAATCCTGACTACAAGAAGGTATGATGGTATATTTTTTATGCTGCAACTAATCGATAAAATATACGTGCTACTTGACTGAAAGTAATTAGCGTCGGTTATGGTATATTTGCAACAACATTGGAGTCGCCAATTCTTGGTCGACTTTGTAGAAGATCTCTTTTTGCATCATCTTGGAAAAGATCCATGTTATAGAGCTGAGATTTGAAATACCTGAGGAGGAAATTTATTTTACATCTTGTACGTTCGTCGTAGAAATTTTATAGCAAACCGAACTGTAGACGGTCGCCATGATTTCAGTTAGTTTGGATGGAACCCAATCCAAAGGCGATTTGCCACACCACTAATAATAAAACATATTTTTAACGAAACACAAATAATAGAATTATCGTTATTGTCATCGTATTTTTGGAAGTGTCTCCATTATCAATAATAAGAGATTAGAGAGAGATTTTACGACATCATCAAGTACGTATTTGTAGATTTTCCATATCCTTCTCGCTCTGAAATCTATGTCCGGCCATGGACAATAATGGGTTTACAATAATTAGCCCCATTTTTTATGGAAGACTAATAATAATAAATAATAATAAAAAAATTATGTAAGTTATAGATAATTAACAGACTTTCCGTTTCAGTGGCTGGATTATCTAAACATGCTGTTGACAAGCGTTTTTATGTTGGAGTTTGTTTTCAAGTTAGCTGCTTTCCGGTTTAAGGTATTTATATTACTTTCCTCTTTCTAAGTATTTAAAAATTATATAGTGTCCTTCACACTTATGAGTTCGAAAAAACTAAGTAAGATAGTCTGCTAGTAAGTCGCTGTCGTCACATGAGGTGCAGTCTACCTTATGGTAAGTGATCACTACCGTCTATGAACATCAGTAAATAATTTCATTTAGATCTAGGGTTCCTGAAGTCAATAATAGACCTTGCTTCTCTGGAGGACCAAGATACCATCAAGGTATAGCTATTCAGGTTCAAACCATTAAGGAGTTTTACTTTTTTTATCTTTTTTTATAGTATGGAAGTAGCAACGAGCATGCAGCCCACCTGATGGTAAGCGGCAACTGCCGCCCATGGACATCTGTAATCAACCCTAGGTAAGATCAAAGTCTCACCTAAGGTTACCCACAGATGCGTTGCTACTACTTAGGAATAAGATGGAATGCCTTGGAAAAGTATATCTCCTTTACCACACCCTTCAGACCACAACACAGCAGAGCAGCGCATAACACTGCTCTGCATTAGGCAGCAATAACTTAAACTTCTTACCATGTTTTAAGTTAACACAAAAATTGTGAATTACACTGAATGCGATGTATATTTATGATTCATTTTTCACTTCCAGAATTATTTCGGTGATGCCTGGAACACGACGGATTTTATTCTTGTCGTTGGAAGTATTATAGATATTGTCGTCACACAAGTTAATGAGAATAAGATACCAACAGTAAGTATAATGACTGTTTTTTGGAGATACCGAAACTCTGCTTTTTGTATATTTAAACACATAAGTGAATTACCGAAACGAATTTGGCAAAGCACTATAATGCTTTTCGATAGAAGCAGATGTCTCAAAGTTTCTTGAAAATTTCTGATTCGATACAAAAAAAAAATCTGCTGCATTTATAATTCACAAATTTATTATTTCCAGCTCGGCAGTTCAAATGAGAGCAATGAGGTGAGTTATTAACATGTAGTTAGTTTTTGGTACCCATAGACTTACTACCTAACAACGGTTCTTAAGCAATAATATTTTTATTGTAAATTTGTAACTGGATTTGTATATAGATTTGCAACGTCTTTACTTTACGGACTTATTTAACAATATAGAAGCATTGAACGAGCATGCAGTCAACCTGATGGTAAGTGACCGCTGTCGCCCAAAGACATTTGTAATCCATCCTTGATAAGATTAGTCTTCTCAGAAATCGGCCACATGTTCTTTGTAACTTCTGACAACTATGTCGCCTCTGATAACTATATCTCCCTTACTATACTATGCAAACCACAGATTACAGCGATGCTTAACACTGCTGTTACACCTAAGCCAGAAATAGGTGTGGCGGTAGTGCCTATAGATTCTAACCAAGTTCGAACCAACCAATCGAAAAGAATTCTACCAACTTCGTATCTAAATGTTTTACTAAATCAACGTTTATAATTCTTTATTTGATTTTCCAGGGTACTCTTTTAAAATACATCACGTTCTTCCGTCTTTTCCGAGCGATGAGACTCATCAAGTTGCTCTCCAGAGGAGAAAGAATCCGAACGTTGCTTTGGACCTTCATAAAGTCCTTCCAAGCCCTCCCTTACGTCGCCCTTCTCATTGTGTTGCTGTTCTTTATTTATGCTGTTGTTGGAATGCAGGTATGTATATCGGGTTATGTTTGGCTCTGTGTGATGTTTAACAGGCATGTATGTGTTCTTCATTGATCACAAGTGGTTTAGCAAGAATATATATTTTTTCTTTTGTCTTACATGCCACGTGATATCTAAGTTCACGAGATATCTACGTTCAGATAGATTTATTGGTTAGATTTGTAGTTTCATATAAAATCACACTGAAATCAACCTAATATTGAAATCTATATTTCTACAGGGAAAAAATAAAAATGTGACGTAAAATGAGCTGAGATTAAATTCGTAAAACTAAAAAAAAAACTGAACAGTACAGTACCGTACCATAACTGTAGCTAAAATAGACATACATTTCGTAGATATTTGTATTTTACATTTATACAATTAGATCGTTAATTATATTTTTATCCCGTTTCACAGTTATTCGGCAAAATGGATTTATTTGGCGAAGTCATAACGAGAAATAACAACTTCAGGACCTTTACTGGAGCCCTGATGGTGTTATTCAGGTCTGCTACAGGTAACATTATTTCAACATCCCGTTGTATTGGCTTTTAAACTTGAACGAACCAAAAATACTCTCAAAATTTTGCTTCATAGGAACGTAATGTACCTATTTAAATCATCTTTACAATAATGCAAAAAATGTGAAAACAGAAATCATATTTCAAGAAATCTATATTGAAATGGTCAGAGTTAAATATAAATAACGTGATTTTGTTATTGTTTTTTGCTCAGAAATGTCTTTAATAACCTTTTAGCATGGGGGTGTATAAAAAAAATTGGGTTCGCCATCTTGGGGTATCCGCCATTTTGGATTAAGACTGTCTTTATTGAGCTTATAATTATATATTGTCATCCAAACCAAATGTTTATGCAAAATTTCAGCTCAATCAGTAGGGGTTCAGTAATTTTTCAATTGGGTCGCTAGATAAGACTTTTATAATTATACGAGTCCAATAAAATTATTGTAAAAAGGGCCAAATTATTTAATGCAAATCGATTCTCGTTTCATTGCCATATATTCTTGTACATAGAAGTAGTGTCAATGTCGGAAGAAGAGAGGATTGAAAGCAACACGCCTGATTCAAATATATATTTTTCTGTAATACATAACTAGCTGTGACCGCGGCTTCTGCCACTACTAAATAAAAAAAAACATATCGTGATGTATGTATATAGCTTATAACCTTCCTCAATAGGTGTACTATTCAACAGAAGAATATTTTTTTTAATTCGAATCAATAGTTCCAGAGATTAGCACATTTAACCAAACAAGCAAACTCTTTAGCTTTATAATATTAGTATTGATTGTAAATCTGTAAGGGTATGCTATATTAAGTCGACTGTAACTTCTGTTGATACACATATTTTTATGTAAATTAAGTTATATTATTTATTCCTTAGGTGAAGCCTGGCAAGACATAATGATGGCGTTAGCACCCATACAGAAGTACGATAGTCCGAGAGAGAAAAAACTTTGTATTCAATCAGATTTAGTAGAGAATCCAGTAGAAGAAGAATGCGGCACTGTACTTGCGTATTTCTACTTCATATCTTTTTCGCTGCTTTGTACTTTCTTGGTAAGATTTTTAACACAACATTAACATTTTAGATTTTTTCTGAAATATTTTAAACCAATACCTGATAACACTTAATTTGGTACATTGTAATTTATGTTAAACTAAAAGTATCAATTTTGATTTCCCAAGTATAATTATGTGTATGACAATGATATTTCATTTTGATTTTCATTGTGACTTTCATTTTTATTTTGATAATATCTTTACATTTCATTGTTGACTTCAAGTTTAGTGTAGTACTATTTCAGTTTTTTTAGTCCTTTTGTTTTTGTTGTTGTTGTTTTTTAAACATAAATCTAACGTTAATGTAATAATCGCATTTTAATTTTAGATCATCAACTTGTTCGTGGCTGTCATTATGGATAATTTCGATTATCTCACCCGGGATTGGTCTATTTTGGGTCCGCATCACCTTGATGAGTTTGTTAGGTGAATATAAAACACTATTACCTCTGCCGAATATAAAACTTATGTTTATATCACACTGTCAGAAGATTAGCTAAGCGTATAAAAATTCATGATCGTCATTCGATTTATATGTGATCGTTAAAGTCCAACTCCATTCGACCTGTCATCAATAAACTTACTATATCTTACTATAGTAAAAATTAGTATTTTTAATGATAAGATTTTTTAAAGATCGATTCTACTTCAAGTTATCACGACCACTTTACGTCTTAACCTAAGATCCATGCAATTAAAATCGCAGCCGATAACTATAACACTAAATATATACGTTACGTTAAAATATATTATATTTTTTCAGGTTATGGAGCGAATATGACCCGGATGCAAAAGGCAGGATCAAACATTTGGACGTCGTGACACTTCTTCGTAAAATTAGTCCACCGCTAGGTAGGTTAAAATGTTTTTAACATCTTACTAGAAATATTGTCACTTCAAGTAAGTTCAAAGTTGAGTAAATTCTAATTGGAAAGATTTGTAATGTCATTTTGTGAAATAACTGAATTAAAAGAAATGATAGATGTAGATAACATCTCGAACAAAACATTGAGTTAATGGTGATCATAAATTCTGCATCAACTTTTTAACTGCCTAAAGAGAAAAATTTAATGAATCTCTCGATAACAGGATTTGGCAAGCTGTGTCCTCATAGAACGGCCTGCAAGCGACTTGTTTCCATGAACATGCCGCTAAACTCTGACGGGACTGTCAACTTTAACGCTACGCTGTTTGCTGTGGTGAGGACGCAACTTCAGATTAAAACTGCTGGTAAGTGTAAATAAAATTGTAAGTAATGGCGAGCCGTTTATTACTTAATGAGCTACTTATGGAAATATGAAATGAAGGTGGTAGAACTCTTTGCGGTTCGACTCCGGAGGTACAACCGCCACACCTATTTTTGCCTAATAACAGCAGTGTTATTGGGCAAAAATACGCTGCTGTGTTCTGGTCTGAAGGGTGTGGTAAGGGAGACATACTTTTTCGAGGCATTTCATCTTAGTCCTCAGGGGTAACAACGCATCTATGGCTAACTTTAGGTGAGACTTTGATCTTACCTAGGGTTCATTACAGATGTCCATGGGCGGCAGTAGTCACTTACCATCAGGTGGACTGCATGCTCGTTTGCCACTTCCATACTATAAAAAAAATGAAAGCAAATCTACATAGGAATGGATTGTGATGTAGGTTGATGTAATGCTCTCTAATTCAGTTGCAACGCCTGGAGCAAGTTGCGTTGTCTTCCTTTAAATTAGAACACGCTTCTTTAGAAAATAATATTTCAAACGAACGTAACGTAACGAAGCCGTCTACATATTTTATGTTAAATAGAGTAGACATTTTCTAAATGCTGCCTTTCTTTGTACGACAAAACTTATTAGGCATCTTTTGAAGACCAAAAATAATGGGACTGCAATTGAAGATGATGTTGGGTTGATAAAGTTGACGACAATGCTGTCGATGATATTAAAAATGATACTGATGATGATGACGAAGAATGTTCACTTTATGAAAATAACGAAATGAAATGAAAAACGAATGAAAATAATGTATTTTGAAAAAAATAATAGGCGTCATAGACGAGTGCAACACCGAGCTTCGGGCGATCATCAAGAAGGTCTGGAAGCGGACCTCGTCCAAGCTTCTCGACCAAGTGGTTCCACCGCCCGGAGACGCGAACGAGATTACCGTTGGCAAGTTCTACGCCACTTTCCTTATACAGGACTACTTCAGACGGTAAGTGACCATTTGATTTACTGGATGGGAAAAAGATTAACTTTGTTTTAGATTAGCAAGTATATATGCGTTTATGTTTTATGCCAGTCTTTCCTTAAGATAGAAACTCTAGATTAAGATTGGTTATAGATGCATAGAAATGTAATAGATATTAATCTATTGTCAAAGAGTTTAAAACTTGAAACATATCTTGTTCTCCTGCAGTAAAACTCATTAATTCAAAAGTTGAAATAAAAGACACAAACACTAGATTCTTGAAAATTAAAATAGTGGAACCTATTACTGATATAATAATAATATTTATGTATGTAGGTAGATAATTTCAATCCGTAGTAAATGTTTAGCTAACATTGGTTCACAAATTGCCTGGTAATTAAAACTTGCCTTATTCGTATGCTAAAAATGTTGTTTAGTTAGATGTATGAATGACAGTCCGCTGGTATTTAGAAATGTGTAAGTCCTTATACTTTTAGTACGTTAATTATTTCTAGAACTAACAAGAAAATTTCTATTTTTATAGGAACCATGCGTAAGTTTGCATTTACTTTTAAGCAACCAAAGGAATCGCTGTAATTTTCGCTTACTAATTGTTGGCGATTACGACAAGCCAATGTACTGAAGCCAAGAGTGTTGTTTGAGGGTTTTCAATCGTTTTTTGAAAAGTTTTGATTGTGAATGACGCCGTTACTCTTGATTTCGATTTTGCAATCAGACAATCATCACTGAAGTAGTTACAAGCTTTTGATGACATTACGTAATAATATTATATTCACAATGATACTACTCTTGCGTAAATTGTTTCTTATCCTAATTGTATTGTTTAAGATTCCGATTTTTAAATTTCGAACATTCGGAACATCTGTCCAGTTTTATCCCTTACTACCAACAATCCTCCTCCTATAGCCAAATTTGATGTGCTAATTTGTATTTTTTATATATAATATTCCATTCATACCAAGACTTTACATATTATAAGAATATCACCTAAAGGTGAAGTTTTCGCGATGGTATGAACGAAACCTTCTTCTTTATTATTGCTGACTTACTTACTTCTTAGCTTTACCTGAAATGAATTTAAATTTTCTTCAGTGATGATTGTGTGATAATCGAGCAGGTTTTTATTTTTCAGCTTTCCTGCATATCAAAGGATTATTTTAAGACTTTTAGCATGATTTCTTGAAATACCTACCATCTTCTTTCGACCATTCCAAAGCATGTTTTCTCTTTGTGTTACATTTGTGTTGCATCACTTGCTTTGAGTGCACATTCATTCCGATTTTCAGTTATATTTTATAAGTGTTCATTTCTGCGTGGTTTCAACTGTGTTTTGGAGTTGCATGTACACGTTACACCATCAATTGGCTTTCTAACATTTATATTTCCATCAATACATTGAGAAGACATGTTTTTGGAATTGATGCTTTAGTTATTTTATATTTTTCAAATGTATACTCAAATATATACCAATAAAGTAACAGCTTTATTGAATTCCACTGAATAAAGCAATTGATGCAATGTTTCAAGGTGAATTCTGGTTGGCTCTTTTATTAGAGCATGCTAATGTATGGTTGGATTGCACTAGAAGGACACAAATAAACTTAATAAAGAGCTGATTTTTTTCTCTTTGAGAAAATCCCGATTATCATTTTCCTTCCTTTCTGTCATAATTCTTGGATTCTTCAGATTCCGCAAGCGTAAAGAGGAGAAGGCTCAACAGAATAATCAAACGACACTGCAAGCTGGACTTCGCACTCTTCACGAAGCTGGTCCAGAAATGAAGAGGGCTATATCAGGGAACCTAGATGAAGTAGTTGCTGAGGCCGTTGAACCTATGCATAGAGTAAGTCGAAGAAATTGAAAAGTAGAAAATACAATCATTATAGGACGTTTTTGTAATAGAAATTGGTTTGCACTCAACTTGATATTAATCGGTTCATGGACGTTTTCGTAAATAATAGAAAGTTCTATTAATAATAATGGATCATAAATTCGATACAGCTAAAAACGTTTAATGACTGTTTGTCTCATCACGCCTGTTAAACCACAGAATCCTGTTGGTAAAAAGTATTAACTTAGTCAGAAGTGATGTTGAATTATTCCAGTAAAATGCTCTTGTATTTAAATATTTTCTCTGCATCTGTACATGTAAATCTAATGTTCGAGTTATAGAGATTATGAGCTTTATTTCTCACTTTAACCGTTATTGTCGTTTTTTATGTTTTATATCTTGTTTATAAACCAAAAGAAAAAAAAAGAGGGAAGTTTTTTTGGGGAACATACATTTATTCGTTTTTAATTGTTCGTTTCAGCGCAATCACACTCTTTTCGGAGCTGTTTGGACCAGTATCAAGAAACATGGCCGAGATACATTCTATCCACCACCACCTCCAATAAGAAGTGAAAAGAAATCTAGTAAGCGATTTGCACACATATCTCGTTATATCTATTAAATATCTCTTAATGACTTGATTATTCAACGTAGAATGGAAAATCCTCGTGGTGAAAATACTTGCGAAGGTACATTTTATAACAGTATCGAACGATGTAATCCATTTTATTTCTAAATAATATAACTAATAAATAATATAATAATAGTCTAACAGCGTCTACAAAAGGGAGAAATAGATTCAGCAAAGGAAGCTGAATTTAATTTCAATTTCTGTTTGGTTAAAGTCCACAAATGCGGTCCATAAATGCGGTCTTTATTCGTAAACTAAGTTGATTCAGATTTAATGCTTATATTTGTATATATTAAAGAATGTATTTATTATTAATTTGGAAGTAATAAAATATTAACTAACTATTTTAACAATAAAATGCATAAAAAATATAACTTAAATGTAAAGGAAACAAATTGCCAGATTAAATATAAAAAGCTGCGTCCAAATTGCTGTCCCAATATTAAAGAATCAATTAATACGAATTCCATCTGTAAAGTGGTCAAATTTTCTAATAAAGAAAGTGATAAATTTGCTATCCATATAAAGTAATATGATAATAGCTTATAGCAAAATAATAATCGTAGAATAAGTGACGATGTTACAACAGTCCTATAAATTAAAATAACTAAATATTTTAAATTTCTTATATTACCATTAACATTTTGTGTCTTATCAGACAAGAAAGATGGAACGACGTTAAGCTGGATGATGCAAAGAGAGCTGGGTTTGGACGGTAAAATGCCCGAGGAAGATGTGTAAGTGAATAACGCAATATTTGAAATTAATTAATGCCGTTTAGGCTTGTCATTAGCATCATTATTACGATAATGTCGACCCACGTGGTGGAGCGGTCAACATACCGGTCTGACACGCAATGTGTCCCGGGTTCGATCCCCGGTCAGACAGACATCTGAATGATGAGTTTAGATTTCTGTTCTGGGTCTGGGTGTTTGTGTATTCGGCTTTGTCATCCACGACACAGGAAAAAATATAAATGTTATGTACTGTATAAAAAAAAGAATTAGTATTATTGTAATAATGATAACCCTAAAACGGTTATTGATATTATCATCATTCTCATTCTTATCAATGTTATTATGAGGAGGCTTTAGGAGGATTCAAATTTTAAAGTTAATGTCTTTTAATGTTAAATTTATTTTTAACGTACGTGTACCTTTCCCTAATTTGATGAAATTAAAAAATTTGATGCTTTCCCTTTGAACTTACTTACACCTTAAGTACCTACAGGTGGTAATTGACATAATGAGATTCTAAATGTCAGTGGCAAATGGCATCTATTAACTGAAACTGATATACTTTTGGTTTGTATTTCACTTCTATAAAATGACCCCTATACCTTTACTATAATTCTCATCCACTAAAGTCATAGGATTGCAATGTGATATTCCATTGTATTAGGATTCATTATCATTGTGTTACATTTGTGTTGCTTCCTTAAGAGGGAGACGAGACTTTGAAATTAATTATCATCTAATATCGGTGGCAGAGTCAATTTGTTATCTACAAATGTATGAATAACTTTAAAAAGTACATCTTATAAAAATATTTCCAGTAAATTTGATGATGGAAACAATAGTGACGGAGATGAGGAGATAGCGATGCAACCGTTGCTTCACGGCAAGGACTCTGAGAGGATATTCAAGGTTATCGAGTAAGTATACATGAGCATTATCCTTGTTGATAATATTAAATAGGATGATAGGTTACACTCTCAGAAAGTTAGCAATCGGTATGTTTGTTTATTTGATCATCTAATATAAATATTGAAAAGTATAATATTGTTAGACTATTATCAAAATTATTTGAGTATATTAAGAGTTTTAATTTCAATAAGACGGAGTCGCTCAGCGTGCTATGTAGAGGGCTATGCTTGGAATTTCGTTACGAGACGTGATTCGCAACGATGAAATCCGTAGACAAGCTAAGCTTACCGACATAGCTCTTAAAATTAGCAAGCTGAAGTGGCAATGGGCCGGCCACATCGCTCGATGGACCGATAACCGATGGGGAAGAAAGGTCTTTGAGTGGCGACCACGTTTAAGCAAAAGGAGCACAGGTCGTCCCCGACCAGGTAGACCGATGACCTGAAGAAGACAGCGGGGAACCGTTGGAAGGCACAGGACCGGTTGGAGTGGCCGTTTAGGGAGGCCTATGTCCAGCTGTGGACCTCAAAGGGCTGATGGATGGATGGATGGAGTCACAATTCGTCACATTTTCCGTCCATCTGTCTGAATTTTCATTTGTTTTCGTCACAATATTATTATTTTTATACAAAAAATATTTTTCTTTATGGATTTGT
>MOOZ01003482.1:17306-40488 GCA_002930495.1 Cecropterus lyciades
CATGTAATTCAATCCATTGGTTAGAACCTTAATTATTTAGATTGTGTTCCGCAGATGTTTTCGGATCATTTTTTTTGTCTGCGTTGATGTGTCCCTTAATTAGTTGTGAAATGGCTCGTTTTGTCTGTCCAATGTAACAGTCGCTGTCTAGTGCAGCTGTGACAGCTGTTCCACCGGCCGCAGCCGGTTCTAACCACTGGATCGAATTACATAAACCTCAGCTGATCTTCACCGAGCAGGCATTACTTTTTACGTTTAGTAAGATAAGCAATAGAGATCAAAAAACATCCTAAGAATTTTAACAGAGAAGATGGTTTTAAATTAGCGCAAACGTGGAATCCAGTGGTTAGTTTATGTAAATCACAAATAATGCTTCATCACTGCGCTATTCAAACCAATAATAACAATATTTAGCACTGTAGTTCTTAAATAAATGTAGTTCTGGAATTGTTTCAATAGTCCGTTTGGTAGTTTTCGAGTTTATCGCTTTCAGACAGACAGACAGACGCGGCTGGGGACTTCTTTTTATAATATTTATAGACTAGCTGTGCCACGCAGTTTTACCCGTTACTAAATTAATACCATTTGTAAGAAAAAAAACTAACAATCAAAATTATAGCCTTCCTTAATAAATTGACTATTCAACACAAAAAATAAACAATTCGAACCAATAGTTACTGAGATTAGCGCGCTAAACTAAACAAACAAACTCTTCAGCTTTATAATATTATTATATTATAGTATAGATTAATATAAAATACTGTGTAATGTATTCTATCTCATTCTTTCACCGAATTAATCCTATACAGTTACCTATGTGTTTGTTTGTTTATCGTGTCGCATTTTCGTTTCATCGAGTTTCAATTCACGATCCTAGAGAAATTCCACTTCAAAAACGTTAAAGCGTTTATTATTTTCATTAAAAATCGGTTAATACTACTCCAGGTAATTATGACGAATTGCTCACACTCACGTGAGTATTTCGCTGAAGATGAAGTGAAATTCAAGCAAAGTTCTCATACGTTACACTACGAAACTAATTAGAGGTCTAAGTGTGGTTATACTGAACTTTGTAACGAGCTTAGTAGTTTAATTACCTCTATTTAGCTTGCAAGCAATGTAAATTGCAACATACACTACGTTAAGTGACGCTAAAATTCTACTACTACAAAGAAAATAGATCCTTTAGTACACTGCAGCGATTAACAAGATTCTTTATGTGTAATGTTGTTAATAAATTTACTTAAGTGTCGTATAAAATGTAAAACGTGGATGTTAGTTTATTGAGGATGTATGCGCTTACAAAATATCACATTTTTAAATTTATGTGAACTTGTAAACTGTTTTTTATACTTCTAAGTACATGGCCAACTTTAGTATAGCTCACTGCCTAGGTTATTAAAAAAACATACTGTCTACACTCATTTCTACACTAGGACTTTCTCCTGTGTCGTAGGTACCATGGACACCAACGACGAAAACACAAACACCGAGACCCAGAACAGAATCTAAACTCATCATTCAGATGTCGTGTCTCGCCGGGAATCGAACCCGGAACCCACTGCGTGTCAGACCGGCAAAGTAACCGCTCCGCGTATCAAGTGTACACATAGGACACGTATACATGGGGTTTATTTCAGTGTTCAAATCATTAAATTGTTTCAGCTTAAATCGTAGGTCAAAAACCAAATCGGAAGTCAAACTTTTCAGCACTATTGTTTGTCTACCACAGATAGAAGAGAATCATCATCATTATTTGTGGAAATATGACTTGCTCCTGTCATGGTGTGTGACTGTGAAACTTTTTCATTATTAGATATGTTTAGGATAACCGAAATGCAAAACAATAATCAAAATTCCTATGTGTATTTGAAATTGCTTAGATATGAAAAGCTACGCAGATATTGGCCATGTTCTTTAAAAATAAAGAAGTTTTGAATACTATCTCAATGTTGATTCAACCCTCAAGTTTTGAAATCGTGATGCACCGTGATAATATACGATATGCCATCCTTTTATATATTTGACGCACACACTTTCGTAAAATTTATCATTTTACATTTTAGTATAATTTATAACGACGGATAAAAAATAAAACACTTGATTATACAACAAATAAATATATTTTCCATTAAGTTCCATGTATAAATTTTAAAATTACTTTTTAAATAACATTCATGACAACAATATCTCATTAAAGTAATTTACAATATTTGGAAGTGGAAACATGAAATCACAATGCTTCTATATAATTTTAATATAATAGTAAGTTTAATTCCCTTCTATAATTATCGAATTTATAATATGTGTATATGGTATACAATACTTTTAATATTAAGTATAATTTATGTAGATACTTCCGACTAATTACTTGGTTAATATTTGCCATTATTTACATAAAAGATGGTCTGCGCGGCGAGATTTGATTAGTACGATCATTATAATTTTGCCGATTTGAGTATTTAAGTACGTAGTTCTATCGAGATAACTAAAATTGACTAGTGATGTGGCAATGTTAAAAGCCAAAGTGTTTTTTTTTTTGATAGTATGGAAGTAGTCGAACTGGGCTGTATCCCACCTGGTAAGTGGGTACTGCCGCCCATTGACATCTGTAGTCAACCCTAAGTAAGATCAAAGTCTCACCTTAAGTTAGCCACAGATGCGTTGCTACTCCTGAGGACTAAGATGTATGTCTTCCTTACCACACCCTTCAGACCAGTACACAGCAGCGCATAACACTGCTGTTATGAGGCAGAAATAGGAGTGGCGGTGGTGCTTCCGGACTCAAACCACAATGAGTTCTACCGCCTTCAAAGATCCGTTTATCTTTGTTAAAAGCTTTAAGTAGCAAACGAGCATGCAGTCCACTTGATGGTAAGCGATCACTAGCCTATGGATATTTGTAAATAACTTCATCGAACAGGAGTTAGAACTCCTGTTCGATGAAGTTATTCGCAGATATCCATGGGTCCAAGTCAATTAGATTTACTTTCCTGCCCTAGAGGATTAAGATCGCTTCATATCAAAGTGTGCCGGCAATCACACCCTTTCACTGAAATTCAAGAACTGCTTTACAATGCTTTCTATTACAATCGAGTTGTCTACTATAATGTGCAATGTACTACAATATTTGCCGACAACCCTATAATAATGCAATACGATATTCTCGCACCGCGAAGTCTATTAAAATAGATAACAAAGTATTGCTAAGTATTGTACATACACCTGAGAGTTCTTTTAAAGATTAGAAAGAGTTCTCAAAGGTGTGTGAAGTCCACTTCGCACTTGGCCAGCGCTGTGGGTGGTGGGAGAGATCAAGCCCCAGTAGGACAGTAATGAGTTGACAACGATGAATATCCAAACTATATTATTCTTTCCTTTCTAATACAAGTACCAAAACCATCCCATTTATTAGTATGTATGCGGTCAATGCGGTCTGTGGCCATCTGCTATCGACCGCAAATAGAATAGAATTTCTCCTTCGAATAGATCTCTCCTTGAGGTCGATCGCACATGAGGTATTACCGAGAGCTAAGTTAGATGCCACATATGTGTTTTTGCATATATGTCATATGTTTTGTGTATGGTCATATATGGTCATATCTTCACATGTATGTCATATCTTTTGTGTATGATCATATATGGTCATATCTTTGCGTGGATGACATATCTTTTGTGTATGGAGAAAAATGATTTTTACTTAAATATTTCAATCGGCAAAGTTATAATTATCTTATAAGATTATATAACCTTATGACTACAAAGAAAATTCTTTAGTTCATGTGCTTACTTCGTTTACTACAATACTAAAACATCGAATAATGGTCCACATGAAATTTTAACTAACATAAAGCAATTACAACACCATACTAATGTAATACAATAAACAAATTTATATTTTTTATAGTAATAAAATTGAAAATAATTAATTATGCAATGGAATATAGGAGAAGATGCATTGATTTTATTAATATAAGTTAGATACAACAGAAACTATAACGACTGCAACAGAAATTTGGTTTCTTTGCTAAAAACAACTAATTTCTGTTATAGTTCCTAGTTTGTTTTGTAAACGTTCACCAAATCGAGGGTCAAAAATATCGCTTCAAGTGCTATTTGCTTGGTACTGAAAAGTGCTTCCAGATGCACTGTAATTACAGTAAATCTGCTATGTTTTGACTTTTTACTGTATACTGTTTTGGTGAGAACACAGTGAATCTCCATCCTCCATCCAAAAAGTCATAGTAAAAGGGTCCCTGATAATAAATGTTATATAACTTATTTAATACGTAAAAGATTTCAGTAATTTCTAATGTAAATAAACATTTACTGTAATTTTGTACAATATACTGTATTTTTAAGTAGGATACTGTAATTTTACAGTCACAATCTGGAAGCACTCGTACTGCAAGCATTAGAGTTGAGTGTTAAATTGTGTGTCCGATTTCTCTATTTTTAGCGGAATTTGCTAAAATTCGCCGCTTGCAGCGTCAAAAGCGATTTTTCTGTTTCCAGATATTTTCTGTCGAAAATAAATGTCAGTCTTTCAATTTTCCAGAAAATTAAGATTAGTATTACATATTTTTTAGATTTCTATTTAGATTCATTAGATAATTAAGGTATATATTTGTTAAACGGTCAGTTACAATCAATGCAACTTACACACTATACTCTCATACATAAGGATTGTTTCGCATTAGGAGAAATTCACGCACAATTATCAGGCAAGTCTGAACATGTTCTATAATTATTTAGTAAATTAAAAAAATAAATAAACAGATGCCACATAAAAAGGTACGAATCTTGAATAGATTAAAATTTGAAGGAAAAAAAAATAACTTTCGTTCTGGATTTGGACATTTGCATATTCGTTAAATAACAGACAGATTATAGTATGCTATCAATTATACTAAAATTATTAGATGGATTGGTATAAAGGCTAAGTCATAAAACGTAAGTTATTTTGTGTTTGTAATAACGTCCATAGAGTGAAATAAATATTAAATAGACTGCATGTTTATTTGCGTAACAACACAACAATAATCTAATTAAAAACTTGAAAATAGTTCCATCTGCCTGAGTATTTGCTAAAATTTGTCCTAAAGCAAACCACCCTAAACCTATACGATTATTAATGTCTTTTAGTTTTACGTAGTTACTTAATTCCTAAACCTCGGACCTGGATCGTGGATCTAAATCTGCCGCTAAAATTTAAAGCGTAACTTCTAAAAAATGCTCTTATAAAAATGGGTAACATGCGTTGGATACATGGTCGGTTGAATAGACATGAAATTTGTTTTTTTTAAATATTATCTGCTGCAATATTATTTATCCGTCGGCATGACGTTGATGGAATGCGTAGAGTGGTTGTGGTTTTTTTATTTAAAATTGTGTTGCCAGTGATTTAAAACCGATCAATCTTTACAGAAATATATTTTTCTTTAATGTTTTATCGAAATTTATAATTACAAATTCTGATAAAATTAAATATGTACAAATTTAAATGTGTTTAACAATAAAATAAACATAAGATGTATATACAATATTTAATCGCAGCTGTTAAAAATTGTAAATGATTAACGGTTGATGTCCATTTGTCCAACAACAGCTACAGAAAATGATATAAACAAATTTATTTCTATTAAATCGGCCATGATTCCCGACAGTCCATGTACGATCTATAAATGTTGGGCCTATGAAGGTTGTGCGTTGTTATTCGTAACGCTAATATAAAATACGCCTATTAAAATTTATTCCTATCGACTTGATACATCGTGGAAATTGGGAAGATGAGAGCGGAACGACGCATAGCGTATACTGTTCATTCATAAGCGCCTGGTACTAAGTGCTTTAGCTAATGACTTTTTGTCCCGTTTTTTTATTATACATTTAAATGATATATTATAGAATGATACATTTAAAGATAGAGACAAAATATACTGTAGCTAAAACGTTAGTATTCTGCGTTAATGATAAAGATAAGTACACAGTTGGAACAAGCGATTGAAAATAAGCGTCAGAGACAGCGATAGTTTGAGGCGAAACACTGCACAAAAATCTTTCGAGGTATGACAACAGTTTCCATTAATCGACAATGCGCCACAGGTATTCAAAATCACG
The DNA here is from genome assembly GCA_002930495.1 of Cecropterus lyciades. NCBI lineage: Eukaryota > Metazoa > Arthropoda > Insecta > Lepidoptera > Hesperiidae > Cecropterus > Cecropterus lyciades. Next base: position 23,427 of record MOOZ01003482.1, read on the forward strand.
CTATATAAGTTTTCTAAACAACTTGATGTTAACTGCATGAAAAATTGAAATTGATTCTATTAATTAAATTTTTATTATTAATGTTTATTATTCATAATGTTATCTGTTGTCTCTCTATCACTGTACATAACATTACGTACATAATTTCTCCGAATCTTTACAATTATTTGCGTCTCCTGTGCGGCTCTTTTCAATCGCATGCTAGCACTTTTATCTTTAAAGATGCAATTCCAGTAAAAATCCGCAAATAGAATATTTTTTAAATGTTTATTAATATTGCGCCAATGAAGTAGTTAGGCGACATAATATAGATCTTGTTAACGTAGCGAGGTAATGAAAATTTAGTACAGGGGTTTGAAGTTATGTTAGGTTCTGAATACGCCATAATATCACTTTTTTATTTAGCGGAATTGGTTCGCTTTAAACGCCTGTGCATAAAGGCAAATTTAAAAAGGCATGCGTGTACTTATTTTCTGCCGGCACGCAGGAAGTTATACTTCTTTGGCGCGTAAAATCTTTAAATAAAAAAATACCAAAAGACTAATAAACAAATGTAACCACTACAAATAAACTGTGTGTACGTATACGACACGTGAAACTTTGTCCCATGCTAAATATTGTATTTATCAGCGCGCGCAACTTTGTCCCACGCTAAAAATTATGTGTTACATTGACTCGCGCAACGTTGTCCCACGCTAAAAGTATGAGCATATTTGGCGCGAACAACTTTGTCTAATACTAAAAGTTATATGTTACATCAGAGTGTCACATTATCGTTCTACGTTAAACATACAATCCGATCTGTTTTAAAAAACGCCAATAGAAGTATATCTTCAAAAATATTACGATGTTTTTATTTAAATTATCAATTCACGTAAATTAGGTTGCAATTCCAGATGCCTAATTAAGCATTCCAAGCTTATAATTCTTAACATTAAAATACACCAGAATATAAGTTATTCTTAAAACAATCTCCTTATACTTTGGCATACGGATAGGTAAATATATTTAGCTGGTATTTTTATGTTTCGAAATATATAAAGAACATAGACGAGAAAATGTACTTTCTAAACACTATGAACATATAATTTAATAATATTAAAATATAGCAACTCCAACATCAAAATATATTATACAATATTGAAATTACAAAAGGGCAACAACACCGATTACACGAACTATCCAATATTTAAAGAAATACAAAGGTCGCACCTAAACATTAGTGGAAGTATTACTTAAGTACTAAGCAAAACCATGTAAACATTAAATTTTAATACTAGCACTGTTTACGACAAATAAAATCGAAATGTCGGACTCAGAGCCCAAAATTTTCAACAGGTGATAGTTACGGGAAAATTGGCACATTTCTTTATAATCAAAATAATATTTATAAATTGGACACTGTACGCATATTGGCTTAGACATTGTAATATAAATATAAATGAGTCCTTGATTTAAATAACGTTATACATTTATACAACAGATTTTAAAACAATATTATTTATTACAACACATATTACATTTTATTAATTTTCATTTAGAGACACTTAAGATAAAAAATATAGAATACCTGAGAATATATGTAGGTACTTATCATCTCAATTACAAATAACAATAACACGAGCTAACAATTTTAAGCAATAATTATAATTTAATTTAATAGAAATACCAACAGAATAGAGACCACTAAAATATTGGAATAGTACTACAGACACCTAATACATTTACACTTCACGGACATCAAAACATTAAATAAATATTTATACAATTCGCATTTTAATATATTAAAGCAAAATTAATATAAAAGTTTTAAAAAATTGCCTCTTCTTTGTATTTTAACAACAGCGAAATTCATATGAAATTTCATTAGAGTTTTGTTTATGAATCTGTTTTCGTTTATAAATTCGCTTCAGTCTGGTAAAGAGCAAGCCGGGCAAGAGCAATCTCATTAAGCCGCGAGTGTGCTTGTACCACACCTCATATTATCTTATGAAAAACGCATAAATCTCAAATATTTTTTTACTAAAATAATACGGCTATGATAAAATAAAATAAATTTATAATAAACACTAGCTACTTTCATCACAATGATGACACCGACGTTGACTCTCGAACTCACGCTTGAAACGGCATTTTATGAACGAGACAAACACCTTTTAATCCTAACACTATACGATCATCTAAAACAAATACAGTATCTTATACGACAAGTGGAGATCAAAGGTAGTTGCTTAGTTACTTTAAAAAGCAGGAAATTCTAAGTTCCTGCAATTCATATAAAATGACATTTCAAGCATGCGTGAGAGTAATATTTAATATATTATCTAAAATTTGACCCTGTGTCAGTCGTGGACTGCAACCGAGGCGTGCGCATGAGCCTCGGGATCAATTTTATCTACTCAATTTAGAATCTACGCTCGTAGTTGTGTTGGGCACCGCCCGCTTAAAGATATCGACGGGACGTCGCTTACAATTAATATACGATCGAAATAATTAATTAATTACAATAAGTTACATTAGGTAAGAAATTTGGCAGTACTGTTCGGTCTAGGCGAAGACGAGGGAGCTCGACGTCGACGTGCTAGAAAAATCGAACGCCGCTTAAACCTAGCAAGGAGCGGGCCCGCTAAGCTATACCTACACTGGACCCTCTAAATATAACGTCAGCATCTAGTGCACTGAAGAGTAACTTCAATTTGAGTATCGCATCCGCGCGCTCGCGGCGACGAGAAGGCACATAGGGGGCACGGCGGCGGGTGCGCAGCGGCGCGGGAGGCGGCGCCGCCGCGCGGTATCAGAGCGGGAAGCAGCGCGCCGCGCGCCGCGGCTCGCTCGCCCCGCGTCGCCGCCGAGTAGCTGCGTCACCCTCGCCGCCACCGCCCAGCCGATCAGGCTCGATTGGCTCCAGCTTGTGCATGGATGGCCGGCTCGACAGCCGGGCGCCATCCGCCACCGGCGTCGAAGCCGGTCTCTCCGGTGACTCGTCGAGATCTATCCGTCCTAATTTTAATGCTAACGCGTATTCCGATCGCTCGATGACGCTCGGAGCATCCTCCACTACAGTGGTATCCGCCAGGGTAGAATCAGCCGTTGCGGAATCTGCACGTTCCGAATCTCCCTGAGCAGTTAGGTAGCGGCGCGTGTCAGTCGATGAGGGTGAAGTATCGACGGCTCCGCGACGCTCCGGTGTAGCGAATACAGAATCCGAGGCCCAACTGCGAGCTTCCGAGTTTTGCCTCAATGTTTCATCGACGCTTCGCTGTGAGGTTCGACGACTTGTTCTTGGACTTTCGTCATCGATTGCTCGAAAATCGAGGTTGCTCAAATCGAAAGGTCCTAATCCCCGACGTCTCGAGCTGCTACGCCGAAATGATGGACGATGCGATGAAAATGCAGCATCGTACAATTCGCAGAGACTCGTGCGATCGGAATGCGGCTCCTCGTATAGTGTCAAATTTCTTGTTTCAGTAGCGTCTGAAGGTGTTTCATCTCGGTTAGAAGTTGCCTCGCTCCTTTCAGATATATCAAACGTGAACCGCGCTTCGAATCTATCAGGACTTAGGAGTGGAGCGGAACGTGAGCAATCATCAGCAGCCTGAGCCTCTGTCTCGAGAGGTAGAGGTTGCATTCCAGCTCTACGAGGTGACGTGTCTTCTGAATCTGTAGAACGATCCGATCTTTGTGCATGACAAATATGCCGTCGAGTTAGAGCAGGTTGGGAGCCACAAGGAGCACGTCTGCAGCACGTTCGTTCATGTCTAACATCAGAGCCGCTGCTTCCTGTTGATTTAGAATGTGGCGGTCGGCGACGTCTATCATCCTCGCGGCCATACAGAGAAGTAAAATCTTCGGAGCAGAATTTTTCAAAAAGTTCCTGTGAGCTAAGTCGTGTCGAACCAGTTGCGTTATAGAAAGCTTCCGTCGGAGATCGATCAGTCCGCTCGTAAAGAGCACTAGAACTCGCCCGTTTCGATTTATCCATCAAGCCTAACTTATAAATTCTTGGTAATCTCCGCTCAAATACGCCTTGAGAATGTGCTCGGGAGGGTGCCCTGAGTGTGGGCGGAGGGCCTTCCCGGCGTTCAAGGACGCGATCAGCGGACACACCACGTACTTGCGGTTGCGGTAGCGGGTGTGGCTCGGGCGGTGGTTCCGTTGGAGGAGAGGCGACGAACTCCGGTTCGTATTCTTCTTCGTCGGGCGTATCGGCGGATGGTCCCGAACGCTCGAACGAAGTGCGTTGGCACTCGCATTCTTCGTCATGATCGTCACTGGCATCGCCTTCGTCAAACGAAGGTGCTCGGGGGCCGTGGCCGAACACTCGTCGGCGTTCTTCGGCAGCACCTTCGTCGTCTTCGAGGCGAATGGACCGACGAAGAGGCGGACGATCACGGCGAGGGCGGCGTGGTGCCTCTAGTGTTACCGCATGGGGCAACGGCGGGCGTGCGGTGTTAGGCAGCAAACGATCAAGCGATAGGCCTCGGCGTGGACGTGCCGGTCTCTGTTGCTGTCGCTTTTGTTCTTTTGGTGCTGCTGTCGGACTGGTTTCCTCCGGTGTAGTAGGTAATGCCGCGCCGCGCCCGAATTCAATGAACCAGAGTTCGTCTTTGAGTTCGCACTCTCACTTCTTTTCATTCATATCCTTATTTAAGTAATGCAGGACGTAATGGAGGACGAGGTCGTAGCAGTATTTGTATTCAGTCTGTGGAAAAATATTTCTCTTGTAAACGTTCATCAAAACATTGATTTGCGTATTCTGTTATAATAACTTACCATATTTTCGACAAGTTGTGGTCGGTGGCGACGTACTGTCTTGACTGCTTGAAATACATCGACCTCTCCATGTTGGATCACTTGCTCAATACATGCATTAGCAGCACAGTATACTCCTGCACGACTTCGACCATCCCTGAAAGAATTAACCGAATTCTAATGCCAACGCAAGCATACACATTTTCTACACTCTACGCAAGTGTTAAGTTAATGTAAGTAGATTTTATTATGTGTTCCAATTTATAATTTTACAAGCAACATATGAGTGATCAACATACGCATTCGCTTTTGATTGATCATGATTTCTTTCATCGACTAGAATTGAGTACGACGTTTCGTCGACAAGGAGACGATATGAGATGAGTCTGCTCATTTGCTATTACTAATTTATAATTTGACGATTGGTACCATACGATCAAAGGCTAGTATGGCTGATCTTTTACGTTTAAATCCATGACACTACATACGGAGATACAACGCAGACTGGTCCGTAGTCAGTGCGCTGACGCCACCGTTCGACCATGTTCATAAGCTCGACCAGCGAGTTTGTGGAGGAAGGCACCTTATGACCCATTGGCCAACACGTCAGCTGGAACAACTGGACTGTCTTCGGGGGCGCCTTTACACCTGCCATCAACTCCGTTAGAGAGACGATCTGCAAAGATGTATTAATGTTTTAGAGGTTTTATGGTGTTTAAAATTCTGAGTTTGAATTATTTGTAATTACTATAATGTGAAACTTACTTTCTTGTTGATTCTAAATATCCAAGTCTTAATATTAGTGTAGTGGTTATGCGATACGTGATCTATTGTGAACACTGGTCCATATTTCTTGGAGTGTCGACCCTCGGGCCAGAAAGGCGGATATTGTTGCTGAAATTGAACAAATTTGTGAGCAAATGATGAAACTAGTAAGGGCGTTTCAATTTTGGGTGTCTCATTAAGAAATCTTAAGTAACTCGTAAGGAAGGTTTAGAACAAGAATACGAATAGTTGCGGACTAATGCAAATGTAGGCTGTGGGATAAATTTCTAGCAAATAAAGCTACTGGTATTTAAAAATATACTTTTCTCAAGTTTAAACCTTCAAAAGAATAACAGTAGTATCCATTAAGAAGAGTTTGTCACGAACGACGGCCATTAAATAAAACAAGATTTTTAATTTTGCAAACATTGCAAAATATCGTATCAATATGGCAAAGTAATTAACAAAGCAAACTGTGAAATAGAATAAAAAATAAAATAAATTCTTACTGAGTTTTTAGGTGGAACGCATAGAACAACTACTGCAGCGCATTCGTAGTCGTAGACCAGCGACCAGAACTCTCCTTGTGTCATCACCAGAGGCCACTCCGTTACTATGTATTCTCTAGGTTTGGTGTATCCCTGGAAGTATATTGGCAATTAGCAAATCTTGAGCGCGTGAAGAGAGAAGAGGGCGAGAGTCACCCTGAACTTTTCAACATAGTTTTTTTGTATTATCTAGACAAATTTCAAATGAAAATACTTACATCTACGAAGACAGCGTTGATGTAGTCCGTAAAGCTATTTCCTTGGAAAGATGTCAAGTAGGGGCGAGAATTGTCCGCTGCAAAACATAAAATAAATGAAGAAGAGACAATAATATATACGGTGAAAATAAGCATTACTTTCAATAGTCAACTATAATACATTAATCAAGTCATTCTGATAAACCTAGACCTAATCTACAATAACATATAAAAGATTTATTTTTATTTTTGATTTTCTCATTCACATATGGTTTTCTGGATTTTATATATTTGGAAATTACCTAATTGGTAATAACTCAATCATCTGCATATTTTTAATTTTAAGCATCCCCGTGATAGAAGTTGATATTTTTAGTCTAAAGTTTACTTTTGAAAAAGTTTTTTTGGTGTTGGTTTATACATAACAACGAAAGCTTCATAGTGACGTTTGGCACTAGGCCAGCGCAATTGACTATGGCTAAAACTCTCACTCCGAGAGGATATAGATGCCCAACACTAGAACAATGATCGACTAAGTAGGAAAATTTAGAAAAATACAAATCATCTTACGTGGAACTACAAGTACATCTCGGTTCTTCTCACGATTATCACCTCTGTGGCCACCGGCACAGTCACCTATCGTAAATCTCGGAGTCTGTTTACAAATTTGCTGATACTCCTTCTGATACTCATTTAGTTTGGTTGCTGGATCCCTTTGTGACTTCTGCTTCAGGCGCTGCGAGAGGTCCGAGACAGGGAACCAGGAGACTCCACATACCACGTGTTCTTCAAGCGTGTCGTAGACGAATTTGTATTGTTCCTGATGGAAGAAATATGAGTTAACTCTTCGAAACTAGTAAACATTAAAAATAAATTGAAAATTAAAACTGATTTTCTTGATTAATTACAATAGAAAAAAAACAAGGCACAAAATCCCTTATACTGAGTTCGTAGCTCGTATTACTGAATGTTAATAGCATAGAGTCACCAAAAAAAAAAACGTAAAAGTAATAAAAGATACTATGTTAAGTATCGAAAAGTAAAAGGTATTAAGCCAGAATCGCAGTTCTTCCTACATCATCCCAACATCATCATTATGTACGATGATCTAAAAGCATTTGACTATGATTAAAATGTATACTGAAAATTATGACTTTAGTGCATAGTGAGTCGTCATCATTAGCTAGTAAATTATTACCATTACGCCTCATAAGTTTAAGCTTAGTTACAAAAGTTTTGTTATCACTTATTATGATACAAAATTAAATTATTTAAATAGCGCTTTCTACACTAATAACTCCATATTAAAAATTTCACCTAAGTCGTGGATGCCCTGGAAACAATCAAGCACTCAGAACCAGAACAAAAATCAAAATTCATCATTTAGCATATCTGTCTAGCCGAGAATCGAACCCAGAACCCATTCTGTGGCTAACCGATCGATCCGCCGCGCGGATTGTCAAATCTTTAACAACTTCACCTCCTCTAACTCTTTACCGACTTACCTCGTTTTCTATAAGCCCTTTTCTGGACTGTCTCAATTTTTTCAAATATCCGAAAACATCGAAGCTGTCTTCTTCCTCTGCCAACTCTAGATTGGCATCGACTGCTAGATATACTCCTGACCTTCCGCCTCCATCACTGGTAATTAATATTTTTTTAATTAATCAGACGTTAAAACTAACACTGTTTATTGTTCATCATTATTTTCAGATTTTTTGTTGTTAAACTTAAGAAATAATAAGTTTAACAACAAAAAATCTGAAAAACTCTTAATCTACCAATGTTACAATACAATACATTAATCAATTAAATATCTTTTATTGTAATTCTCTGTAAGTGATATTTTATAAAATCTGAGAAATAAGTCTTTTAACTTAATCATTAACTATTGCTGGAAATTCTTTAAAATTAGTTAATAGAGCTTTATAATGTTTGCATTTGAAAGATTTATGGTTTTTTGGACCTGATTGTAATCAATGACAATGTAGTGTTCGTATTAAGATTGGCAAAACTGTATGTGTTTTCGTTTCGAGACTGAAAACTTTTGAAATGAACTGAAAATAGTACTCAATCTTAGATGGAGTGTGATGATCCGAAAGCTGTTAACATTATTGTAAACAAAATGATTAACAGTCAATTTCATGATTATGTTTATAAACTCTATCATTTATCAGTCACTTGAATTTCAAGTTGAGTCAATGAGATTTTACAGTCGTAATGTAATCTTATTTCATTCGATCAATGTTTTGACATGTGATCGATGTCGAATAAACACACATCAATGGCCTCTATATTTTGCGTTTCTCTCCAAAATTTTAATAAGTATAACATTTGAGTTTATTTCATTCTCGTATATAATTCTACTAAACAACGTAAATCTATTATATGATCATATATTCTAAAATTTCAGTTATACGCCTAATCTTCGAAATGACGGAAACAATTTTGAAGGAACTCTATCTTTTTTGATAATGGAAAATAACAAACGGATAGTAGTGAATATAAGCAAAAACTATTTATATAATGGTATACGTGTATATTACTGTATTAATATCTACCATTTAGTGACTAGTTATTCCCAGTCACGGACGTACTCTAAAATTATTTAAAGAAATTAAACCAAATCTTTTTCAATATTTTTCACGTCTTTATCTCTATTGTTTCTTTGCGTGAAGAAAACTAATACCCACATAAAAGTTTCCCATATTTGAATACTCACCTGCAATGCACCACCATCGGACCAGCGGCAGGGGTTGCAGCTAATCTCCTACCAACCACGGCACGGACGCGTCTCCTGAACTCCAGCAAAGCGTTGCTGAATGGACAACTGTGAGAATGCCACTGCGTGTAATGGAATTGCAGGATGAAGCGTTCTTCTACCACAACCTGTTCAAAAGAGATTTGACATAAAGTTTTACGGGAATTATGAAATCATCCGATATGAATGAGCCATTAACCCAAAGCATTTTCTAAATTTGCTTCGAAGTGGAGTGGTGAAGTATTTAAGCTTCCCCTAGTTGTGATTAAAGATCCAAACACAATATGAGGACAAAAGAATATTACTAGATCAGTTAATATGGTAGTTATGTAAAGGCGTAACTAGAAAAAAGTACTATCTTAACAATGAACCTACAAGGATATTAATGGGAAGTACCAAACGGTTCTTCACTCCATATAATGTGAAATAATTTGAAGGTGCACAACCCTTTAGATGTCCATGGATGGCAGAAGCCACTTACCAGCAAGTGCACTGTTCGTTAGCTATTTAAATATTATAAAAAAGACCTTAAATTAAATCCCATCATATCTCCATTATTCCTGTCGATAAAAATTATAAACCTCAAATAGTTGTCTCCACCAAAAAAAAATGTAAACCACAAATGCTTCTGCAGCAAGATCTTTGTTTTCAGAAAATATTACATGTTGCTTACTTTGTTTTAAGTGATCATGTTTGTAAATGAATTCGTTGAAACAAATACTTACATCTCTCTCTTTCTTGTACAGTCTGAAGGTTCGTATGTGGAAGTTGGCGAGTTCCTCTTCTTGTACGATGCCCACGCTGATGTCTCCGTATGTCTCGTCCTTTTCTTTATTCGGCGGCCAGTATTGTACGCACATAACCTATGAATAGATTTATTTTATAATTATACAATTTACAATATTTTTTTGGTATATATACTAAGGACATGTACCAAATCACGTTTGTACCAAATAGTCACAGTTAACTAAATAAAAAAAAATATGAAAAAATATAAATAAATTTGAGAAAATATCCGAAAAATCCCTGAGAGATAAACACCTTAGCGTTTCATTTTATCAAGCGCGGCATTTATTTTTAGGAAGATTACTTATTTTGCCCTAAATTGAAACGTTCGGCGCGCTCAGTTTTCAGTTCTACTTTAAGGATAATTTAATCAAACATTTACATCATACTTTTTTAGGTATTTAGGACGATAATCGAATACTGAACACACTCTTATAGTAAGTCAAGACAAGTCAAGTCCTTTGTTTCACTTGCCACTTTGCAAAATTAAATTGAAGATAGAGATTGGCTCAGAGGAACAGAGCAATCAGCATGAATCTTTTTTAACCAGCTTCTACTACTTGAATCTGATTCCTAGGGTTACTAATTATTACGAAATTTAGTGAATTGAAGTCTTGATTTCTCTATAATGGCAACTATATAATTTTGTTCTTATAATCTTCTAGCTAAGTCCTTACGAGACTTTACACAAACTTATGTCCTTCATTGTTAACATGTGGTTTCGCTGGAATATCAGGATATTGATTCTACTTTTATGTTCGTGACTTTAAACAAAATAACATAAACTACATATTTGTAAAGATGTCGGTCGTGGTACCATATTAAAATTATGTTCTATGGCCCAACATCAACCCGATGTAGAAAATATTCCCACGGTAAAACACAAAACTAAGTATTTATAAAATAACTAGGGATAAATTCATTTTAAAATATAAAACCTCCCAGCTAAACCCAGTGATACTTTACTGTGGCTCAGTAAGACATTTCCCGTGAGAACTTCGGATTAAAAATTGTTTAAATACTTTTTTATACAGAAAACAAGGTTGTGTAGAAAATTTAATGCACTTACTGCTCTGCTGCTTAAATTTTGTAAACATAAACATACACATCTATTTTTATACATAAATGTAAACTTTAAGTTTAAATTCAAATCAAAGACGTAATAACATTCTTATGCCCAGAGAGTTCCGAGTTCCATCCCTGGTTAACAAACTTAATAATGAATTTAGGGTTGTGTTTTGATTTTGGGTTTATTCATCTTTGTACTCCATGGCTCATACGACACAGGTTAGTAGAAAACGTTAAAAATATCTCGATATGATTAGAAGAATTGATCAGTTATTTTTCTAGTAACTTCAACAAGTACAAGTAACATGAACTTCCTTTCGCGGTAGTCCTGGAGGGCTATGACATGGAGCTCTTCAAAAAAAGCAATACAGCTCGTATTGCTTATTTTGAAGAGCTCGCTAAACGCTAGAAATGCATCGCGACTCTTCTGGTGTTGCAAATGCCCATTGGCGACGGTGACTACTTTCCATCATTTATTTCTAGTTATAAATATAGATTTTGTAAAAGTCTGATAATAATACACTATGCGATATTAAAAGGGACATAATATAATTAACGCCCGCGGCAATTTAACGATAATTACTACTACGGTACAGTAAATACAGCAACATTTTGATAGCTCGCATAAAGAGAATCCATTTGCGAAAAATGATTTTCAGTGCAAGTATTTTAAAATTTTGACGAAACGCGAGGCGTATTTTTGGGCTTTTTCAATAAGGACGGCATACAATTATCGAATATTCTTTCTGAAATAACATTATGCATAAGTTTGCCAAATATGGAAACAAGGGTGACGATGGAACATTTGTACCCTCGTAGCGTCATCACACCGGTCTGACGCTCAGTTGGTTCCGGGTTCGATCCCCGGCCAGACAAGTATCTACACGATAAATTTAGATTTCTGTTCTGGGTCTGGGTGTTTCTGTACTTTGTCTTTGTGTGCCCATGGCACTCACGATATACGTGAAAATCCTAGTTTGCTATGAGTCTAGAAAGTATTGTTTGTTTTTGCGAATAATAAGAGTAGAAGGTATTTGTATTCGTTCGAATCTAAAAGCACTACTGTCACATCAATTTTTATCGCCAAACAACGGTATTCTGACCCAAATGGTTTGGTTATAAAGCGGAAGAGTTTGTTTGTTCGAACGCGCTAATATCAGGTACTACTATGAACTAATGGTTCGAATTGAATTTTTTTTCGTGTTGAATACTGTATTTATCGAAGAAGGTTATAGGTTACATAACATCAGGCAATGTTTGTTAGTTTTTTTCTTATTTAGTAGCAAAACTAGAATTATAATAGTTCAATTATTCTTAGTCTAGTAACGGGTAACACAGCTAGTATTAGTATGGTTCAACTATTCTAACTTAGTCCTCTCTTGCAGCAACGCGTGTGTTCAATCAATTGTGATTACATATTCTGTTTGTTGACCATTATATATGTGTCGCTACCTCTGATGATGTTATATTATGCCAAATGAGTAATCGGGTCTTGCCACCCATTTTCAATGTCTGCATACATAGTTCAATATATATACTTTTCATACAGATATATAATATACTAACACGCACACTCATACATACAAACGTACACACACACACATTTAGGTACCCCGCTCATCATCTCGTACCTAGTACAGGGCTCTTGCGACTTGTTAAATATGAATGTGTTAAATCAATAAAATATTTTGAATTTTGAATTTTATATCTTATGGCAGTATATGTGTGGTATATATAAAGGCATTGTTTATTAAAATATTAAATGACACTTTCTACACTTATAGCCTCACACTAGAAGTGATCCTGAGTTGTAGGTGCCATAGAAATATACAAAGGTGAATGAATACACCCAGATAAAACCAAAAATCTAAATTCCTCAGATTTGTCTGGCCGGAAATCGAATCTGGAACCTGCTGTGTGTCAGGCCGGTTTGGTGACCGCTTCGCCACGTAGGTCGTAAAAATAAAAGCATTTATCAATATTAGATTTAAAAAGTTAGAAAGATTTCGCTGGTTTCATATCTAAACTCGACAAAAAAATTTGGGTCCTCCGAAAAATTTGGAGACATTACAGAAATTGAATATCACTTTTCCTGTCAGGAAAAAGGCGAAATGCAAATCATCCTTTCGTCAGAATTATATTCGAGTTAACAAACATACATTAAGGGACGCGGGCGGTATACATTTAGACGAAATTGAAATAAGGCGTTCCATTTCGTCCAATTCTCTTCCATCATGATTATGCTGCGAATTCGTCTCCATTTCACACTCCATTTTGTGAGGAATGAATTACGACTGAACCCACTTGCTCTCGACCGGGCTAATGGAATAAACTTTTATATTATAAACTCTTTTCTTTCGATGGTGTTAAATATCTTTATTCTGTTTAAATTGTTGTACAACATATTTATATCCACGGAATAAAAGAGTAGAAAAATACTTGAATGGATAAAACAAACAACGACTTTCTATAGTTATAAATGACCAGTGTGACCGTAGCCTAAGGGTTTATTTACAGCCGAAAGTGGAATACTACCCTGTTGTTTGCATCAAATAGTGCAAGCGACGTCGGTTTGCCGATAGCGCTGTTGACCAGCTACAGAACATGTTTGGTCAATCGCCGCTTACTGACGCGTCCGAAAAGGCGACAGTCTACTTTCTACGAACATAGGCATCAAACGTAGGCGTTTACACCAGGCGCTTTTCTATACACGAGTTTCATTTGAGATTCCTTAAACCAGCACGAATGAATAGACATAAGACCATTCTACCTAAAAATTAAAATCAGTTAAAAGTGGCTTTAAATAAGAAAGCTATGACGAGCTGTTGAAAATTTAACGCGCAACGCTTATTTCTTCAAACCCGAAATTCTGAAGACCTCTACCCTTAGTAGGAGTTTATCAAGTTTCCGTCATTATCTATACTAATATTATAAAGCTGAAGAGTTTGTTTGTTTGTTTGTTTGTTTGAACGCGGTAATCTCAGGAACTACTGGTCCGATTTGAAAAATTCTTTCAGTGTTAGATAGCCCATTTATTGAGGAAGGCTATAGGCTATATATTATCACGCTAAGACCAGCAGGAGCGGAGCATCAATGAAGAATGTTTCAAAATCGGGTTTTTTTTTTCTAATGAGTGCTTCCGCTGCATGCGCTGCGTAAACGGTTAAATTTTCGTAAAAAATATGTATGATAGAATTCATTCCCTTTAAAAGTTCTAAAAAAAAGTCCGCGACAGCATATGTCTATCTTTTCAGGTAAACTCACTGTACCCTTTTATATGCTAACTAAATTTGTTCCAAAATAATGCATTATTTGTGAAGTTGTTTTTATAAATATAATATTTATTCTTATCCAAATAAATACATAAATTAGTTTTCTTTGTAGTTAATAATACGCGGGTGAAACCGTGGGGCGCGGCTAGTAAAGTATATTAAAGTTTTGGCCGAAAACGATAACCTAAGCGTGCACTTTAACATTGTAATGTATGGACGAAACCATAAACGATGATTTTTGGAGGCAGCTCGTACTGGGTACTGGTGTAAATAAGTCCTATATTTCGCATTAGTTACCTTGATAAAGTCGAAAGTCTTGGTGAGCATGACGATAGCGGCGGCGCGCTCTTGCCATATCATCCGCCAGAAGTATACCACCGTTTCCTCTGATGGCCCCTGGGTTACTATGTACGCGTTCGGTTTTAAAATACTCTGTGGACAAAAAAAAAAATAATATTGTTATTCAAGTCATTATTAAGTACTAGCGGTTTCGCGCGACTCTGTCCATTAGGGACACGTTTCTCATGATAAAGAGTGTCCTAGATATCAATCCAGGTCGTAAACAATTTTTATGTCAAATTTTATTGATATTTGATCAATCGTTTCGGTGAAATGCTAAAACATCCAACCATTTTCATAAAATTTAACTGTTACAATATTAGTGAAAAACTATATGAGTTGTAGTTCATGTATGGCAGGTCATATCTCAATGTAAATACCAATCCAATTCCAGTGTGCAATACATATTTGATACCAATTTAATATTCTATAGCTAGGAGATGGCAAAATTATGTTGTAACTATGTATTGACATAAATTTCGTTATAAACAATTATTATTCCTCGTACTCTTTACTCTTTGCTCTTTAGCGTAAATCTATTATTGTTTCTGTTTGTGTTTTACCAATTTACTTACAATAATCATTTGGGAATACCAACTACGATTTAAATTTAAATACGCAACGATGGAGGCACATTTTTTTTTATGGAAGTAGCAAACGATCCTGCAGCCCACCTGATGGTAAGTGGATACTGCCGTCCATGGACATCTGTACTTAACCCTAGGTAAAATCAAAATCTCACCTAAGGTTAGCCAAAGATGCGTTGCTATCCCTGAGGACTCAGTTTGAATGCCTCGGAAAAGTATGTCTCCCTTACCACACCCTTCAGACTAGAACACAACAGCGCATAACACTGCTGCTGTTATGAGGCAGAAATAGGTGTGGCGGTGGTGCTTCCGGAGTCGAACCACAAAGAGTTCTACCACCTTCAAATGGTGGTTTCGTTATAAATGTTAAAAATGTATTTTAGCATTTATAACGTATTTTAAGTACACCATTTTAAATATTGAGGACAAAAACATTTTGGATAAGTATGTGTTTTTATTGTTCGGTCTGCATACTTGATTGCTACTTTGACTTTGAAAAGTATTTGAAAATTTAATGACGATTAATCCTCGGAACCAGCCGCTTTATCGTTCGAATTAAATAGTGTGCAATTTAAGCTTTATTGACAAACCGCCTACCACCTGCCTTCAACCATTTACGACCTCGTAACACCTATTACTACGGAAAATGATTAACATACTTGATATCTTTGTCTTTGTGTGATTTTAGATTAACATTATCGCGGAATCGATACATTTTATATTAAACGAGTACTCACGATATACGGTTTTTAAATTATTTTTGCAGATATTTTGAACCAGTCACATGGATCACGGTGGCGCGACGTAATATCGACATCCATTTATCCATCTATTCATCAGCCCTTGAAAGTCTATTGCTGGACCTAGACCTCCCCTAATCTGCGCCATTTTAATCGGACCGATCGGCGTGGCGCAGATTAGGGGAGGCCGCCATCTGAATCCAGCGGTAGCCCGCCATCTTCTTCAGATCATCAGTCCATCTGGTTGGGTGGCGGCCTCTAATCTTTTTGCCCTGACGTGGTCTCCATTCGAGGAGCCTTTTACCCCATCGGTTATCTGTCCTACGAACGATGTGACCTGCCCATTGCCACTTCAGTTTACTAATTCTGAGAGCTATGTCGGTAACTTTTGTTCTCCCGCTGTCGCGTAGGTAAATACCAATCATAGCCCTCTCCATAGCTCGCTGAGCGACTTTGAGCTTGTGTATGAGGCTCACAGTAAAGGACCACATCTCGGCGCCGTATGTCATCACTGGCAAAACACACTGCTCGAACATCTTCATGTACTTATGTCTGTCTTGCTTGCACTGCTTGGTTGTCAAAATCGGTTTTGTATCTGTGCGCCAAGACGTGATTACTCTGTTCTGTTTTTTGCATAATGCTACATTTAGTTACGAATATTGTTTAATATATATAAATAGTAAAATAAGTAAACATAATACAAGCAAATATTATTTTGTAATTAGGTATTAACCTTTTAACATCTTATTTATTGTATCAGAGGCTTACAAGCTTGCGGACAAACCGATACGGTTTATGCAAAGCTTTATGATTTAATTCCTTGTAAATTTCTTTGTATTATTAAATGAAAAGAAAAAATCTTTCACTTGAAGTTCTGAGGTATATTGGATAAGAAGAAATGATGTATTTTTCCCGAACGTTGCACAGCCGAGTTGCATTGGGTTCTTTGGGATGGATTTGATGAATATGAATAAATACAAAAAGCGCATACTGTGAGTACCCGTTACATATTAAAACTTTGATTTTAATCCAACTACGAGTACACACTGATCATTGTAATCAAACCTGTCATAAAATACGCGGACCCTTTTATAAAAAGACACCAATAAACGCAAACGACGTCGATTCCTTCCGTTAGATCGCCGCTTAATGTGCGTAGTCTTCGCGTAATTTTACGGGAACGTGCGGCTTCTAATAGTTACATGAAATAGTCCCAACTCTATTTTTTTATTATAGCCTTCACACCA
>MOOZ01003482.1:50033-66129 GCA_002930495.1 Cecropterus lyciades
TTTGTAATTGTCTTGAATAAACCTTTTGAATTTGAATTTGAATTTGAATAATAATTGGTTTTTTGTTCTTAATTAGACTAAGAAGGAATAGTTATGTTTATTATTTAATGTCTATCTATCTATTACGTTTGCTTTCTATGTAAGTTGTGCTTCTTTGTAAGTGATAATTTCACACTTGAGTAAGGTAAAATATTATGTTTGTAATTTTTTATGATATATTGTGAAAAGTCGTTAGATTGCCATTTTTCAATTAAATAAAAAATAACACATGTTCCGTGTGAATAAAACTATGCATTTTGGTACAAAAATGTGCCCGTCCGTGCCTTTGTCATTATGGTGTGAGGTTGTAGTACGTGTGAATAGGCGCTTATTCCCTTAGCCCGAAATCTGGGTCTTACGACCAAGTAGTAATTGAGAGCAATCGGGCAACGATATTGTAGCTTTGGGAAAAGTAAAATGTACCGGAGTACGTACCGAAAATAAATGATACCTACATTTGCATCTTTTATTGTATAAACAAAGGAAATCCGGAACATTTGTTCCTCTGTGACTCCTTACTTTTACAACCTAAATTATTTTGTTCCTTCTTCATCGAAAATTCATAGAATGCATAGCGGATGTAAGTGAAACAAAGAGGAAGTATTATCACCACATTATTAGAATAAGAACATATAACGTACTACACCTGTGCGCTTCGTGCGAGTTTTTTACGTGTCTGTCGTTTACAGACACGTACGTCATCACCGTTTACGCTTTTGCCCATATCTTGTAATGTAAACAATGATAGTTATGAGGAAAGGTAATTAAGTCGTACTAAGGGCACTGCTCTTAGGGAACGTACCCAAACCACGTGACCATTTCAGGGGAGGAGGGGGTTTTTCAAAATACTACGCTTTGTCACAGCGAGCGGGGTGGAGTTTAGGTTTTCGTCACGTAGTCATTATTAAAGGAAATCTCGCGCTGTTTTGCGGTATATTTGATCGCGGGGTATATTCAAATGATGCGCGCAAGTTTAACTTTCTGTTTGCAAAAAACGATTGAATATCGTATTTATGAATTACTATGTGAAAACTAGAGGGGGAGGGGGGTCAACTTATATACTACGGATGGTCAAAACTGTCATCAATTGTCAAAAATAGTTCAAGTGGTTTGAGTCCTTTCCCTTATTGCAACATATGTGCATATTGCTTTATTTTTCTTATACATGTTTTTTTTTTAGTTAATATTCTGTACTTACAAGGAATAACTTTTTGGTTCTGGTTTTTATGTAGGTTTGTCTTCTTAGTAGCGTGTCGGCATGAATGTGTGTCCACTTTGACCGCCGTCTGTAACAAAACAACAACATTATTGCATGTAAAAATATAATAGGTACTTATATAGTACATAAGTAAGCACCGCGGTGTCAACCGCGCTCAAAATTATAGCATAATTTTAAATTCTAAGAACTTATAAGTAAATAACATATCAAGATCCGAACTACGAATTTTGGAAAGAATTTAATTGAATCTTTTGAAATCGTTTCGTATTGATGCGATTTTGAACATAGACAAAAGTTTTAAAAAGTAATTTAAATTCGTATCATTAACATATATATGCCTAGGACAGACAAGCAGAGTTAAATTTTTTATTATATGTGATGAATAAATAATGTTTAGTATTGTAAAACATCATTCGTCTCGAAAAGATTATTACATTGCAACACACAATTCATTAGTACATTTCAGAGTACTAGTTATGACATAGAGGAATAACAAGAGAATATTTATTGAATTTCAAAAATAAGGAATTTTATTGATAAATAGAGCACTCTTCCTTTCAGAATTTTGGATATGGCATCGTTGAAAATACTTAGTGCGTAATCTTTTTAAAATAAAAATCAGTAAGAAGGAGGACACGCCCGTTTATAATATTTTCAATTAATCTCGTTTTATACATAATATGATACGCAGAGCAATCATCTAAATTGCCGGCTATGGGTTATAAAAGGATCGTAACGTTTCCCGTTTTATTGGCTTGAGTTGTTGGCGTAAAAGTCAATATTATTGGCAGCGTTAAAGAGATTTCAATAAGAACGTTTTACTGACAAATATTTGATCAAATCTTGTAATTTTCAATGCTTTTAACAACAATATTGATTGAGTACAACCCTTTTAAAGCGAAACTTCTTTAGAATCGTTTTGATTTGAAATTCAGTGAAAGAAAATGCGTTGCGAAAGCAGTTGTTGGCGCTGCAACTAGATGGCGCTGTACCCCTTTCTGAATCACGCTTATGATTTTACTTCGTAGCTTGTGTTTTTGTATTACACATTTATGTTTTTTTAAGTCTTGCTTTAGGTCACGGACTTCTACGTATAACTGAGAGGCCTGGAAAGACTACTACTCCAGCACGTTATTATAATACAGCGTTAGAATAATGTACAATACAGCGTTCTAGTACGCTCCGAATAGTTCTTAAGCGTCCATTCTCGTACACTATAACAACCCAAACCGACTAATCCTAATACGACTTGGCCTTAAAGGCCTCAAGCTACGTATGGAAGGCTTAACCTTATCTCAAATAGTTTGGTTAGAACTTAAATACCGTATATGGTAAACGACATATTTATTAATCCATGTACTGGTTTCTCTGTGAGTTATTCTACAAACTTTTGTTCTTCAGTTTTCACAAGTGTAATCCGCTGCAGCCAACCAACCACCAACACCAAAACACATGCAAGGCACTGTGACTATTGGTAAAAACCTCTTTTAGAGGAGGCCTACCTCGATGTCAGGTCGTGGACCTAATAGATGGGAGACATCGATGTCATTCATGAAGACTAAACTATACTGCCTCGTAAAAGTGCTTATCTTATCCATACTCTTCAAATTCAAACACATCAGCGTTTAATACTGCTTATATAAATCACGTCGAACCAGGAAAAAAAAGATACGGAAACTACATGATGCCATCACTGTCAGAACATGGCAACTCTACTTTCACACTTATTTTCTCAAGGTGTTAAGACATATTTAGTGAGACCGGGAAGATACTACGCACCTATTTCTAGCGTGAAGTGGATCTTGCGTTCGGTGGAAGGATGTGATCGTCAGCTCACTTTTATATGAGGCGACCATCTTAGATCTAAGGAGTAGTAACGCATCTGTCATTGCCTTCAGATAGAACCTTTGCTGAGTATGAAGTTGCTTACAGATGTCCATGGGCGGCGGTGACCACTTTTTTTATAGTTCGGATATAGCAAACGAACATGCAGCCCATCTGATGGTGAGTGACTACTGCCGCCCATAGACATTTCTAATCAATCCTAGGTAAGATCAAAGTCTCACCTAAGGTTAGCAACAGATGCGTTGCTACCCCTGAGGACTAAGATGGAATGCCTCGGAAAAGTATGTCTCCCTTATCACATCCTTCAAACCAGAACAAAACAGAGCATAACACTGCTGTTATTAGGTAGAAATAGGTGTGGCGGTGGTGCTTCCGGAGTCGATCCACAAAGAGTTCTACCACCTTCAACCACCACCACTGCTTGCCATCAGAAGGACTGCACGCTTGTTGAGAATTCAATTTTCATCAAAATATACATATTTCTTTTCTCCTACACTAATAGATTTGTGTTGTTATATTTTAGTTCGTGTAGAATATTTAATAAAATAAACTGGCGCAGCTCATTCCTTATAAGTAGCAATAAATCTCATGACATATTATACGATTTTATATTGTACTTAGAGCGAAACATGCGAAGTTGCAAAGCAATATTGGCAAACTCATTAAATATGCGGAGAGTGAAGAGCTCGTCATAATTTTCAAAGAACGTTATTAAAAATGCCGTGTTGCCGACTTGTGTTAAGATAAAACAGCTCTAGAGGAGTGCGGAATACTAAATAGGAGGGAAGTTTGTCAATACTAAATTTACTTTTATGGCAACGCGTTTTGGAAATAATTTGAGTTATTTGTAGATAATTTCTGATGTTTGTTTATTAGAGTGGGTATCAGTGGTTTTTTTTGTGCACCATAAGATATATGAGTATTAGCGTAATTTTAGCAACGGAAACTGTTACGCCATAGCGTTACGTTACGTAAATAAAATTTAATTAATACCAATTTACAGGGCGTTACGTTACATTAATAAAATTTAATTAATATCGATTTACAGGGCGTTACGTTACATAAATAAAATTTCATTAATACCGATTTACAGAGCGTTACGTTACATAAATAAAATTTAATTAATACCGATTTATAGGGCGTTACGTTACATAAATAAAATTTAATTAATACCGATTTATAGGGCGTTACGTTACATAAATAAAATTTAATTAATACCGATTTATAGGGATGATAACACTTTTGTCTTCAATACTTTTAGCAATAACAATATTTCTAGCAACGTATCTGTGACCGAGTTCAGATAGGACTATAGTCTTATCTGAGGTTGATTATAGATGTTACCAGATGGGAGAACCAGTGTAGTTTGACCGAGGAGGTACCACCGCCACACCTATTTCTAGCGTGAAGCAGTTCTTGCGTGAGGTGGAAGGGTGTGGTTGTCGGCTCACTTATATATGAGGCGACCATCTTAGTCCTCGGGAGTAGCAACGCATCTGTGATCGACTTCAGATGGAACCCCTGTTATATATTAAGTTGCCATAAGATGGACTGCATGCTCGTTTGCTACTTCAGTTTAATAATAAAAGATGGCCATGGGCGGCAGTAACCAGTGACCATTAGGTGGACTATATGCTCGTTTGTTACTTTTATTTTAAAAAATGATACATGTGTATTCTATATAATTTAATTTGAGAATCGTAAGTACAAAACTAATCTGCGATTTTGCAACCTCGTAAAAATTTTTAAACTATATTTTATTATTACATACTTCCGCTTGCGATGACTGCCAATTCATGTATTGAAAAACGATTTATTCTGGATATAGAAAGCTTTTGTGTAGTGGCTAAATAACGCCATTATCGATGATAATGGCGTTATTTAGCTACTACATAAAGTCAAGCGATATTAATTTAAAGTGAAATTTGTAAAATATTAAAATAATTTTAGTATATCATAATATGTATAAATACAAGTAAACAGTAATACAAGTAAACAGTAAGGCAGGACGCTAACTTTATTAAAGTAAGTGTACACTATACATATATATCACTGCGATAGCCCAATGGTTGAAACTAGATTTCTCATCGAGAGTCTGAGGTTCGAATCCCAGGTACGCATCACTATTCTTTCTAAAAATATATGTGCTTATTACAAATTAATTACCATTGTTCTACGTTGAAGGAAAACATCGTAAGGAAACTTACAGCGCAGTGGACCATGTCGTGAAAACTCTTAATCTGTTCACTTACTTTTACCACGGTAATGTTAATTTAGGTCAAAAACTATCTGTGTGCCAAGAGTAAAAAAAATCTGACTAGAAGTTTTGCGTCAAAAGTAAGATACATCCTTACAAATTTACATCCTCGCATTTATAATATTAGTAAGATTATCTATCACTTATTGTATCTTGATACTAAATAAGATGGACTAGTCATGCAATCGGATTTTGTGATCGCCTACAGGTTTGATTGACTTCATACAGAACTCATGTTCTGTAAGCAGTTAGTTGCTTACAAATATCCATGGGCGGCAGTAAACATCTACTATCAGACAGTCTGCATGTTTGTTCGCTGTTCAATATGATAAAAAACAAAAACCAGTTCCAAATGAAATAAAAATCGTATATGAAGTCGCTCATGTGTGAATTTAATTACTGACTTAACGGCAAAATTAACTGTAACGCGATAAACTACGGAAATTGAATTACCGGCATTCATCAAAATAATCGACGGTAGTCGCGTGACACAAAAACCCATACAATTACTTTTCTCAGTTCGTCCGAATCCGATAAAAAGGCTGGTTACAGACTTGCGTCTTCGTACAACTTACGTACTGCGTTTTTGGGTATAAGTACTACCGTTAATTGACAATTAAAAAAAATAATACAATTACTTTTGCCTAGGTCGTCCGAATTTAATAAATAAGGCTTGTTACAGACTTGCTTCTTCGTATAAATGTGTTTTGGGTATAAATAAAACCGTTAATTGACTAATTAAAATACTAAAACAATTACTTTTGCCTGGTCGTCCGAATCCAATAAATAAGGCTGGTAACAGACTTGCTTCTTCGTACAGCTGTATGGTTTTTGGAATAAATAATACCGTTAACTGACTCAGTAACGATTAAATTGTTATCTAGGAGTCGCATTCTTGATGTTCATGATTAAAATAATTTTAAAACTGTCTTTGCGTGTTATCTTGTGAGCAGCAATTTTTCTATTATAATATTTATAATCTAAAGCGTTGCCAAGACAAAGATTACAATAACTAAAGCTGGTGTTCAGTATTAATATTGGTTATTTTTTTATACGGGTTGGAGTGGCGCCGTTTAGGGGAGGCTTATATCTAGCAGTGAACCGAAAAGCTCCATGGATGGATAATTTTTGATATATTGATTTATTTTAGATTTTTTATATATATTTTCTATAATTATCTTTTTTTTTACAAATTTTTCTTCTGGTTGACATTGTAATAATACTTACAGTTTTAAATCTATTAGAGAGTTGACATTGACATTCTAATGTTATTGCTATTTTTTATTGTGTCCTGACATGTAATATTAATTCTAATCTTATATATGTATAAAATTCCCGTGTCACAATGTTAGTTACCTTACTCCTCCGAAACGGCTTTACCGATTTTTATCGAATTTTATATGCATATTCAGTAGGCCTCATAATTGGCTACCATCAATTTTTTTATACCCCTAAGTGATAATGGTTGTTCACCCTTAACTATTTTTTTAATTTTTGGACATTTTTTTTTTGTTTTTATTTTTCTGTAATGTGGCATTAAAAATACATACAACCCTAATTTTTTACCCTTTTATCACCAACACCTATTTTTTAATAGCCATTTTAGTAATTTAATAACTTATATGGCAAAACGTTTGCCGGGTCAGCTAGTTTTTATATATTTACTTGTATGTAATTAATTGCAAACTGTTTTTATTTTTCTTTGTTTTGTGAAGACTTAGTTTAAATTATTTGTATCAATCATTGTAATATAAGTGTTCATTTTGTTACTTTGTAGAATTAGCAAACAAGCGTGCAGTTCACTTTTTCATATTATAGAATTAGCAAACGAGCGTGCAGTTCACTTTTTCATATTATAGAGTTAGCAAACGAGCGTGCAGTTCACTTTTTTCATGTTACAGAATTAGCAAACGAGCGTGCAGTTCGCTTTTTATGGGAGTAGCAAGCATGCAGTCCATCTGTAGTTAAGTGGCCACTGCGATCCATGGACATCTGTAATTAACCCCATATAAGATCTGAGTGTTACCGGAGGCTAGCTACAGATGTGTTGCCGCTGAGAACTAAGTTGGGACGCCTTGGAAAAGTATCTCCATTCCCGCATGCTTTCCTTATTGCATAACATTGCTGTTACTAGTGGAATGTGTGGCGGTGGTGCTTCTGGAGTAAACCCACAAAGAGTTCCACCATCAAACTTGATGATAAGTGACTGTCACCCATTGATACCTACGATCAACCTCAGATAATACTAGAAACCTGTGGTCGCCCACTAATGCGTTGCTACCCTTGAGGATTAAGTTGGAACGTCTAAAGTATATATGTCTTACCAAACGAAGGGTGAACATAAGTAAATTAATAATACAAGGTACAAATATATGTATACTGATATTATAAATGTAAATGTAAGTTTGTTTGTTACGCTTTCACGTCATTACTACGCAACTGATTATCATGAAACTTTATATACATATTCTTAGATGTATTAGAAAAAACATAGGATACTTTTATTAATAAATATTTTTTTTAAATAAGATATTTTGGTTGACATTTGGTGGAAATGATTGTTTGTCAAAAATTTGAAAACGTGAGCGAAGCCGTCGATAACAGATAGTATAAAATAAAAATAATGTTATAGACGAGATTGGTTACTGTATTTGACGTTTTTGCAACATAAATTGCATCTGACAGTTCTCCCGCACGCTAAATAAATAATCATCGCGGCAATAAATGAAATGTTCAACTCAATCGTGCTTCTAAGCTTCGAATTAGCGATGTATATAGTTTGATATAGATTTTTTCATCAGACTGAAGTAGTAAATGAGGCTTCTACCTGAGATCGGTCACGGATACGTTGCTCCTCCCGAGGACTAAGATGATCGTCTAATACATAAGTGAGCCGGCAACCACATTGTTCCACCGAAACGCAAGAACTGCTTTGCTCACGTTTGAGTTAGGTGTGGCGGTGGTACCTCCCCGGTCGAACACTAGTTTTATCCCCTAGTAAAATACGTATATTACATCTGAAATTTGGGACTGATCAAGTGCTCGCCCATAGAAAACTCTTTAAAATACTTAAATACTGTGGCCCGTGGTTTCGCCTGCATTTACAATGTTATCTAACTTTATATTGTAGCTGGGTTATTCCCGCGGCTCCGACCGCTTCGGTCACTTTCTTTGCGTTATTGAGTATCCTATCTATTTATCCAGGTAATAAACTATCTGTGTGGCAATTTTTAGCAAAATCAGATGAGTGGGTTTTACGTGAAAGAATAACAAACATACACACATCCTCTCAAACTTTCGCCTGTGTAATATGAATAACATGTATGTTTGCCTTATAACAGCAGTGTTAAACGCTACTGTGTCTCGATTTAAAATATTTCACAAACAATGTTTTTAGCTAGTCTGAGAATTGGTAAAAATAGTCACTGTTTGGATTCGCGTTTAATTTCCGGTCAAAACCCACCTTATACTATACGATGGTGACTTAAAATGGGGTATTAAGGGCACAAAGTCAAGTCGAACAATTGGGTCATGTTCATAATAATCAAATTTTCTCAATTTCCTTGCCTATTTCCTTAGGGAATTTCGTTATGAATTTTAATTACCCTATTCTCTTTTAACGTTTACAGCTTTTTGTCTTTGTTGCTTGTTTCATAAAATAGGAAGGGAATTGACCCTTTGAGTTTAAGTTTCGGTCCAGAACAAAAATAAATTCTAATTCTAATACATTTTTGGCGCATAAAACCACGCCTTATGATGTTTAACGCGACTTCGTTTGCGTAACTTATAATGCAGAATTATATAAAAAATACATTAAAGGAGGGGAGGAAAAAGTAAAAAAATCTTCTGTTAAAACTTATTGTCCAAATTTCACGGAAAAAAAGGTTTATACTATAGTAGTTTAGGGTCTGAGATAAAACGTGAAAAGTCAGTATTTTATTGAATTTATAATGTGTATTTTATTGAGTTTATAATGTGTTCATATGGTTCACTTTTACTTCATGAAATGCTTTTGAAAACCAATAAGCGTCCATTACAATGGGCTGTATCGACCGAATGGGCTGCATGTCACTATCGACCAATCAGCTTGCTGTCGTGCAATCCGAGCCAATTATAATGCATTATTGACAAAAAGAGATCTTAACGAAGTTACATATTCCAGTTTGGAAAGCAGTTCGCTTGTTTTCGTTTGGAACTTTATTAATCTGTAGTTTTAAGTTAAGAAAACGTATTATGACATTAGAATGTACCATGGCATAAATGCAGAAAATATTATGTATAACATTTATTTATGTATTGCACCTCTTAAAAATAAAAGTTACAATAGAGCAAACTTAATGCGTTATGGCATTCTCTACCAGCCAACCCTGGGTGGCTGAAAAATTTGCGGCAGGTGTTAATAGATAATAAAGATACTAACTTACATATTACATATACACAAATAACAATAATATATACATCCTATACATAAATCTGTAAACAAATAAATACTATATATAATAATATTGTAGATCATTAAGAACAAATCGAAGTGTTCAGGTAATGCTCTTGGACAAGCTTCTTAAACACAACCTTACTAGGAGCTTTCTTGATATCGGCAGGCAAGGCGTTCCAAAGCAGTACCGCCTGAACGGTAAACGAGAAATGAAAAAAAAAAACTGCTAGAATGCAGTGGAATGTTTGCTCTTAAATTATTAGACGACCAAAGCATTTTATCATGTGTTAGAAATCGATACTGGAAATAATTTAAGATGAAGTAAAGCAGAAAGAGAATCTTAGAATTACGCCTATGGCGAATAGTAAGCCACTTTAGTTGGCTACGAAACTGAGATATGTGATCATATTTACGAAGGCCAAATATGAATCGGATAGGATTATTGAGAAGGCGCTCTAGTTTATTAAGAAGTGCTTCGGTCAGATCTGAGAAACAAACATCTGCATAATCGATAATGGGCAAGACAAGGGCATTGACAAGTAATCATTTAGTCTTGACGGGAAGAAAATGTTTAAGACGATATAATGATCTCGAAGTGATGTTGACTTTACGGGATAGCTCGGTAATATGTACATTCCAGCTTAAGGATCTGTCAATATACAGGCCAAGATTCTTCACCGACTCCGATATCGGGATATTTATACTATTGTACATGATAGCTGGTAACGACCAACGATCTATCCTGGCAAACAATCTTGAACTACCGATTAGAATAGCCTGGCATTTAGCCGGATTGCCTGTTACAACGTACCGCAAAGACCAGTTGTGGAGAGCATATAAATTTGTATTTAATTTGTCTATTGCGCTATTGAGGTCATCCACATCGGCTTGAGTATACAATTGAAAGTCGTCAGCATACAGGTGATACTAACAGTTGAAATCAGGAGTAACAGAATCTATAAACAGAGAAAATAATAACGGAGAGAGAATACCGCCTTGCGGAACACCAGCTTTCATGTCAGCCCAATCCAAGAAAACGCTTCCCATACGGACTGCTGACGTGCGCGAAGATAGGAGGAGAACCAATTCAAGGCAGAGGGGGAGAAGTGTAAGTGGCTAAGGATGGTGAGGAGAATATCGTGGCCGACTGTGTTAAAAGTTAAATTCAACAAGCATCATCACCGTAAGCTTTCTTTCGCCCATGCCGTGTTTGATATCGTAACATATTCTAATAAAAGCGGTGGTGGTGCTGTGACCAGAGCGGAACCCAGACTGATATAAACTCATCAGGTTGTATTTCGAAATATGAGTGGAGACTTGCTTGTACACACAGGCTTTCTGAATTTTAGAGAGGAATAAAATAATAGATATTGGCCGATAATGATTACGAAGCACAGGATGAGGTATTTTGGGAAGAACATTGTTTCCGTTATGGTCAAATTGATTTTTAAATTAATCATAACTACCCAAGGAGGGTTCTCATATAAAAAAAAATATACATTTCGTTCAAAAGATTGAAAATAAATCACAAAACGCTGAATACCAGGTTTTTTATTTCATACCAGGTTATTTCCGCGGCTCCGCCCGTTTAGGTCATGTTTATCACGGTACTGAGTATCCCATGTGTTAATTCAAGTCATAAGATATCTGTGAGTAGAATTTCAGTGAAATCCGACCTGTAGTTTTTGCGTAAAAGAGTAATAATGTGTGTTTCTTACATGCTCGCAAACATTTGCATTTATAATTTTAGAAAGATTTTACATATTGTTAATGCGGTCATAGCTCTACATACATAAGTTTCAAGTCTCTATTAAGGTTCAACGCATAGATCCATGTGGCAGACGGCTAGATAGCGGAGGCATAATATGGTCATGTTTTGGGCACGGTACCCAAAAATTGTGTTACACGAAACGGAGTTCATTAAAAAATCACTCAAACATGAGAAACGACGTCATCTTAGTGGATGAATAAGTGAGCAAAAAGCTGTTTAAAAATTAAATGGAAATGTTCTGTTTTCCACTCACAGGAGTTAAATGGGCAGCGCTGGTTTTATGGTAATATGCACTTTTGCCTGAGAAAATAATGTGCATTTTTATTGCGTTTAATTTGGAAGTGAAAATTTTATTTAGCACACCGTTATTTTATGTAGTTCAGTGTGAAGATTTTTTTCGTTAATTATATGTCTTATATTCATACGTCGTATACTTTATACTTCTCTAATTATGTAATTTACTCTTCATAATTATTTTTGGGTAGCTAACAGATGCCTATATACATATATCCCATAGGAATGGTCAAGATCAAAGTTACAAAATGTGTGGTCACTGGTGCTATCGGCCTCTGTAGGTAAGTCTTTAGTTACCGACAGGCGTCTGTTACCGAAGTTTTAGTTTAATTTTAGTTAGTTACTGAAATATGTCACCAATGCGTTGCACCCAATGATCATAAAATATTACGAAATTGCCAAAATAAGGTCAACGTTTACATTTCCAACAAGCGGCGAGGACTAAGCTAAAGCTCGTTTTGTTTATCAGTCTCTCTTACGTCGTCCAAACTAGGCTATTGCACTGTCACAGAGTTGCTGTTACACATAACTGATCCGAAGTCGTGACACGATGAGTTGTACCACTTTTAAATTACACACACTTAACTTGCGTCAATGTCAACAGAGTAATTATGTCACAGATTTACTTCAAAAGGTAGAGAAAATAACTCGACTTCACCAAAGCTCAATAGGTTATGGTTCGGTGGGTAACAGTTACATGGCAATGTTCCAAAAAACCGACACTGAACATAATCTAGATAATGCGATCATTATGATGCGGAAAAATGCATTTGCTGACGTTTTTCTTTTGTTCTAGAATTGAATTTATTTTTCGAATGAAATGTGTATTTATACTGTAAGAACAAACGAGATTTACAAAGATTTTAGTCTGTCACTTTGGAAATGGTAGTCATATATAGCCTTTGTCGCGGAAACATCTTCCGTAAATATAAATTAATGTTCA
This sequence comes from Cecropterus lyciades, assembly GCA_002930495.1. Classification (NCBI taxonomy): domain Eukaryota; kingdom Metazoa; phylum Arthropoda; class Insecta; order Lepidoptera; family Hesperiidae; genus Cecropterus; species Cecropterus lyciades. Next base: position 62,837 of record MOOZ01003482.1, read on the forward strand.
CAGGAGAATACAGTAAAAGCCATGTCGCGTACGTAAGCTCGATGAAAATATTTGTTATTTTGTAGCCCTTTTACACTTTTATTGTTTTTAACCCAAGAAGTAAAAAAGTTTAAGTTTCTCGTGCGGTTGTAGCTGTATGACTGTCTGTGGAATTGTAGCTCCTAAACAAATGAACCGATTTTGATGCGATTTTTTGATATGAAGCTGATGTGATCAAGAGGGGTCTTAACTATAATTTACCACGATTATCAGATAAATAATTATTTAAAGAAACGTTTACTAACTTTTACAAATCCAATTGATTTGATTTTGTTTTATTTATTTATTTGCTTTTAACATATTTATCAGTCGTGGTTTTTTTTTCATGTTTTGTACAGATACAGATACAGAATTTATAATTCTGATTCAGATACAGAATTTATAATTCTGTATCTGGGTGATCTTTTGTAATTTAATCATTTCCAATGAAATATCCTAATTCCAATGAAATCAGTAACCTATTTTTATTAAATATTCCAAAATTTTCATCCTTTTGTTATAATGGTAATAAAGCTTTAATAAAGCTTTGTTACCGTTTTAACCGTGACATAATAAAAAAAACAAACACTGCTGTATGGATTATATAAAACAAAATAAAAACTTAAAAATCTTATCCATATTAATAATTTCGTCAAAGAATACGGTAGACTTGATAGAAACACCTAAATACGAAATAATAAAAAATATTGATTTCGAGTCTACAACATATATTTGCAAAATTCGGATTATCGAGTATTTTGTTAAATTCTAATGGTGCAAATAGTCGTCATATTGGCCACCTGGATGCCATCTTGACTTTCTTAAAGCCGATTCACGTAATAATAGGATAAACTGCCATCTAGCGGTGTTATTTACCTTACATAGTTTTTATATTTTATACTAGATGGCGTTACAAAATTTTACGTCACATCTCTGCATCACGCTGTTGAGAACGTGTGTAGGTTCGCATAAATATGCTCGGAATTTGAATTTGTGTGTCGCTTCTTGGCTTTATAGCAAGGATCAAAGCGTTGCCTGTTCAACATTATGTCTGAAAACGTCGCGACCAGTCTGTGCTTCCAGATCGTGATAATAATATTAAAATTTTCCTAATTCCTACTTTAAAACTTTACGTGTTTCGTACATAATTACAGTAAATTAATTTTACACGGACAAGGTCATCTACCTTGATAACTTTCTCAACTGTATTTCTGCAATTTGACGACCAAAAAATATGTCGTCCATCACCAGCATGTATACTTTTGTATGCATACTGGTGATGGATTGCATGTTGCTTTTATTATACATTCCTCAATCAAATTTCGAAATAAAATATGATAAAATTCTGCTTTTATTTGCTTAGAAGTTGTTGCAACACAGTAGATTCATACACTGTATTATTACCATTATAGTACGTGTACTGTAACTGTAACCGTGGTAAAAAAGTAAAAATACAGTAAATCTACTGTAATTACAGTGCATCTGAAAGTACTGGGACCAGTATATATTTAATACTTAAAATTTTGTATACAACGATCCCTTTTATTAATATTTTGTTGTTAGGAGTACCGAGTACGGGTCCATGGGTTCTCCTTGTAATATCCGCTTCAGTCACCAGTATATTAAACACGTAAAGGGAAGCCTAATCAGGCGTAGTGAGTTTTGTGAAGGATTACACGAGCATTACAAAGGGTTGGAACCGAAATAATAGCTGACCTTTACTTATCTGCAACGAAAAAGGATTCAACCTAAACACCGAAAGGTTGTCCCTAAATAGGTATGACCTTTAAAAATTTAAGCAACAAACAGTTTTTCGTTTTTTTTTTTTAATTATCGTCCATACATAACACAGAAACAGCATTTTACCCAACTTAGAAAAATCCTAACTACGTCACAAGGAGGGTAATATTTTTCGAGCTTATGTATGTAAGTTTGTATGTATTTGTGTCCACTTTTGCCACTTTTGCGTTACAGCCTAAACGGATTGACGGATTTTGAATTGTTGCATATTGTTATATAATTTTGAAAATTGGCGCCTGTAAATAAGGATAAAAGGTGGGGACTTCATGGATGACAAATGAGTATATATTATAGAACTTTAAGTAACTATATATTTTTATTATTATAAAAAAAGATACAAAAAACTGCTTAAAAACAATAAACTTTAGAAGGTGGTAGAACTCTTTGTGGTTCGACTCCAGAAGCACCACCGCCACATCTATTTCTACCTAATAAGATCAGTGTTTTGCGCTGTTGTGTTCTGGTCTGAAGGGTGTGGTAAGGGAGACATACTTTTTCGAGGTATTCTATCTTGGTCCTCAGGGGTAGCAACGCATTTGTGGCTAACCTTAGGTGAGACTTCGATCTTACCTAGGGTTGATTACAGATGTCATGGGCGGCAGTAGCCACTTATCATCAGGTGAGCTGCATGCTCGTTTGCTACTTACATACTATAAAAAAAAAAAACTGAAACTGAAACTGAAGGCAATCAATCATTTTGATACTGTCGGGGCTTTTGTTTTAATATTTTTAACAACTAGACTTGTTAACTTTAATTTTAAGTTGAAATACTATATTAAACCTATGAATATGAATATACATACAAAAAAAATACAACCAACCTCATAATGCTGTGTATTTTATCCACATAATTAATTTTCTTTGTAAATTTCACGAATTCAACCAAACCCTAAATGAAGCCTTTAAAAACAGTTTCAAACCATAACTTTTTCTAAAAACGTGACACAAACCGAGGAAGCCTTTTAAAGCAACACAAAGCGAGCAATCTACGAGTATGTAACTGGAAAGAGAACCCATAACTGTTTTACTGAAAGTTCATTCCGTGATTTCAAAGTTCAATACGAGTTGTACATTGTTACTCATTTGTTAACTGTTTATATAAAATGAATAGATTTTATTTATTACTGAGTTATCCTTCTTTTGGATAACAAAAAATGATTACGAAAACAAACTGCAAAACTGAAATTACCAGTGGGTTTAGACCCGACTGCGTCAGAAAGAGGGTAATGTTTTTCGAGCGTATGTTTGTTTGTTTCTATGTATGTCCATTTCTTTGGTAGAATGCTAGAAGTCTGCCTAGAAGCAGCAGTTTTATGGATTACTGTGTTCCTGCGTTAGATATACTCATCTGAGGCGTTCCAACATACTCCTCGGGGTCAGTAACTTAAGTTATGGGTCCATAAGCTAAACAAGGTGTATATTAACAATTTTCAATCATTAAGTATAAAGAAATACTAAGCCAGTAAAACAGATTG
>MOOZ01003484.1:29577-45184 GCA_002930495.1 Cecropterus lyciades
TAACACATAAAACTCCGGCTTTTTAGTCTATTCAGTTATTTTCGCTGCTTTTTAAAATTCAGTTCATGTCTGTTGAAGCACTCCCCAGACATATTTTAGAGGTTATGCTAAAAATAATTTACAAAACGTGATAGTAAAGTGAATTTTAAACTTACTTTCAAATTTTTCAGGATTACTAATCTGCATATAGGTATTAACATAAAAGTGTTAAGTATTTAAACTGGTCACTATGAGGATGGGGCACTGCCATCGATGCACTTAACCACAAATTTCTACCTGAATTGGGCTAAAATGGTTTTTCTTTATAGCACGGAAGTAGCAAACGAGCATGCAGCCCACCTGATGGTAAGTAGCTACTGCCGCCCATGGACATCTGTAATCAACCCTAGGTAAGATCAAAGTCTCACCTAAGGTTAGCTACCGATGGGTTGCTACCCCTGAGGACTAAGGTGGAATGCCTCGGAAACGTATGTCTCCCTTACCACACCCTTCAGACCATAACACAGCGCTTAACACTGTTGTTATTAGGTAGAATTTGGTGCGGAGTCGAACCAAAAAGGGTTCTACTACATTCTACTACTACGAACGATTTAATCATCGATACACACCCTTCAAACAACATTATAATAATACAACAGCGCTTAATACTGATATTAAGAGGCAGAAATAATAGGCGATGTGCCTCTGGAGTCGAATAATTGCTATGCTTTTCCCTTTGAATTATGAATAACGTAGAATATAAAGAGCAGTAGAAAATTTCCAACTCCTCTTCCAAGAACTAAAGATAAGCCTACCGCGGACTAAATCGCCCCACTTGAGTAATATTACTAATATTTTACCGAGGATCTGTGGCGAGGTGCGATGATGAATCACAGTAATCCACGCGGGTTTAGGCATATCTAGTTAGAAAACGGGTAAACACGTTAATAACCAGGTTACTGGTACCGTACCGATAGTATGTCGATAATATGTTGCATGAAGAAACTCAAAATAGACGAGGAGTAAGATAGATGGATGTTACTGTCATACTGCAGGGGATGGGTGTCTTCTTAGAAAAGACGGATTTAGTATTCAGTACCCCATGCAGACGATTGCGAATTGGACTTGACATAACTTTAATAACTTTGTTTTAAGTATATTGTAATTCCCAGACACGGTTCCATAAAATTTATTTGGATGAAGCTTAGTTTAGGTTTATATTTTTTAATTAAACACAAAACCTTAAATCAAAATCAGTACCTTACTCTTTGTTTGGTTGTTGAATAAATAGAGAAAGGGTTTTATCCCAAAAAAAACCCTGCTAATAATGACATTTTTTATAATAAAAAGTAATAAAGAACTAGTAGAATCCTTCGAATGGTAAGAAGCCATCGCTGTCATGGACATCTGTAGTCAATTTCAAATATGATCTAATAAAATATATGAGGTGGTTCACAAATGCGTTGCTGCCCCTGAGGACTAAGTTAGCACGAGTCGCGGATAATCATGCTGAACTTACAAAGTCCTTCACGACAGAATACAGCAGTACTTTACGCTGCTGTCATTAAGCAGGCATAAGGGTGTCGGTGGTGTCTCCTTAGTTGACCGTAAAGGGATTTTCACCTTCAAATGTTTCTAGAAATAGTCAACCTATATCTACACATATATATAAAAATGATATGGTTTATATCTATGTGTTACTTAATTACGCAAGAACCACTAGACCGATTTACATGAATTTTGCATGGACGAAGTTTATTTATCTGGTCAGTCTATACCCTACTTTTGATTTCGATATTTTTCGCTATTTAAAGATGATTACGTAACTAAAACAGTCGCCTATTTTGGTTACGTCACTACACCCTTTAGTTACAGACTTTTTCCATTTTAAGTTAAAAGAGAACGTTAAAAAATAGCAAACTTATGTTGGCATATAAGAGGGTAACATTTCATTTTCTATCCGAAAGGTCCTTATCACTTTTCATGCATCTCCAAGTTAGAGAGTAAACCATATTTTTTGTCACGTAGCGTAGCACGGGTACTTCAGTAATAAATAAACGATAGAGAAATTTACATGGAAGGGGCGTAACGCTTTTTCCTTACGCGACGATTCCTACCATCAATTCTACCGCACGTCACGTTAAGATACTTTATACACATCATATAACACAATTTCCTGTAGGCAAAAATAAAATGACGTATAGCGCTCATTCTATATACTGATGATGTATGATGATTATTCCTTAGGGTGTGACTCACCCTAAGGATTAATTATCATACATGCAATATATTAGACACCTTCAAAACGTAACCTATATTTTGAACATGATTTTGCTCACGAGGACTTAGAGGTAAGTAATTTATAGTTTCTAACTTAGTATTGACGCCAAACTCGATTAACAAGTTGGCTCTAATACGCTTCAGTTTAACTATAAAGTGTTATATAACTGTATAATGCTAATATATTGATCAGTGGGTATCAAGGTAATCTTTACAAGTATGTATATTTATATAAGATTTATTTAAGTGATAGAACACTTTGCGGTTGGACTCCGGAGGTAACACTGCCACATCGACTTAACATCAGCAACGTCAAGCGCTGCTGTATACCAGTTGAAGGATATCGTAAAAAACATACTTATGTGAGGCGTTATAACTTAGGTCTAAGGAGTGGCCACATCACATCTGTGGCCAAACTCAGATAAGACTCCAATCTGAGGAAGATTACAGATATAAGGATTTGAAGGTGGTAGTACTCTTTGTGGTTCGACTCCGGAAGCAACGCCGCCACACCTATTTCTGCCATTAGCAGAAATAGGTGTGGTGTGTGGCCTATTTCTGCCATTAGGCAGAAATAGGTGTGCCCTTCAGACCAGAACACAACAACTGCTGTTGTGTTCTGGTCTGAAGGGTGTGGTAAGGGAGACATACTTTTCCGAGGTATCCCATTTTAGTCCTCAGGGGTAGCAACGCATCTGTGGCTAACTTTAAGTGAGACTTTGATCTTACCTAGGGTTGATTACGGGTATCCACGGGCGGCAGTGGCCACATACCATCAGGTGGGCTACATGCTCGTTTGCTACTTCCATACTATAAAAAAAAGGAAAAAAAGAAAAGGATATTTGAGAGCCAGTGACCATTACTATCAAGTGGACTGAATACTCATTTGCTAACATCTAAATTTAAAAGTCATATCTCTTTCTACCCTTTAGTCAGGGTACCGATGCGCCAAACGATATATAATTTCATTAAAGTTAGCTTACGCTAAGTACGCTTGAAAGCTGTTAATTTTTTAAATAAATTTATTTATAAGTCATAATACTCAAACTTGTTTTTTCTCTGTAGGGATACTCATTATACATCGTTGATGTTGCATTGTAGCACTGCGATTTGATACGGTACTATGACTCAAATCTTAGCGACAAGTTTATTTAACTTCGCTTGCATTCTCACTTATCATTTATATTTGCTGCTTCCATCATATACCATGCATGTTGCTTCATATCACAAGACCTATAAGAGTAAACGCAAAATTCCGATAGTCTAGCTTATCTTGTTATGATCAACAAATAATCACACACACAAACAATCACACTATCCATGTAATTTCTCCTAGAGAAATAGTGTAGATAATGGTATAGGACAGAAATAAATATAGCAGTGGTATCTTTTCCAAAATTTAGTTCGATAGTAGTTATAGTGTTGAAATTTACATAAGGATTAACCATTGCGTTACTTGGCTTCGACATTTCTAAAAGTTATAGGGTTAAAGACTATTACCATAAAAATTGATTCGTTTGTCTATAAATATAAGAATTTAATTTAATTTCGTACCATACGCCCAACCCTTTTAGATTTCCATCATAAAGTATAATGGCTTTAACCAAAAGCATTTAGCTGAATAGAAAATAATTAACTTTGAAATAAAGACCGTTATTCTAAAAAATTTTATTACTCAAAATCATGTTTTTTTTAATAAAAAGCTTTAAATATGCTTTGCTATGACATTGCAAATAATTAAGTTTGAAGTAAAAACCGCTGTGCTAAAAAATAAGGAGACTATAAATAGTGACTTTTTAATAAAAACAAATAAGCCTAAGTAAGTTTGCTCATAATCTCGTTCCCTCAAAGTTGATGTCTTAATATTTTTAAAGTTATGAGAATTCTGGAATTAAGAAATTTCAAATGAAAAATATGTTTAAATTCCTTGGTAATAATCAATGTCATTCACGGTGTAATGTTTGTAGCTTTAACTGTATTTTTTTGTGCCGTGAATCCTAATATTACTTACAGACGACGTATAAATAGGAAAAATGGCGGAGCCCCTGTTTAAACGCGGACTTTACCGACTTACCAAAGGAACGAGATTTTAAGACGACACTTGAAAAATATAAGACTATTTCTCAAAGCATTTTATAAAGCTGGTCACTGGAATACAACTTAAGCTGTGGGTGTGAGCGTAGATTTTAAAATAGTATTCTTAACTTCCTATTTAAAGATTTTTTTACATCGCAGTGACATTTAAATCCTTTTTATTTTTCGTTTGATTTTCTTGCTAATCAATGTTTACAAAAAGGGAATTTGTGTTATTTATTGTTCTTTACGGACCAGTACACAATCATTCGGGTTGGACGTAACTCGTTTTCCATCTGTGAAACTAATTTCACGTAAAATTAGACCCGGGTACGCATGGGTTTGGACTAAATGAACAACTATTATATATGTATGTGTTACTTCATATAGAAAAGGGTTTTATTGGTGATCTAGTGACGATAATTTTATTTAGGCTTCCCTAATATACTGCACGGTGAAAAGACTGTTCTTTTCACCGTCCGTACGTTCCTGTGAACGTAATGTGAAGTTTGCATATTGAGTTAAGAATAAGATTATGTTCACATTATGGGGAATTTCTTTAAGCGTGCGGTTCTTAAAGGGACTTAAACATTTTTTACCCATTTCTAGTACTAAATATCACTTTTTAATTCGTTTTATGAACTCAATTTGCCTAAATTTTGAGTATGGTCCTTTTTGTTTCCACTGTGCAATGATTAAAGTATATAAATGAAATTTCACTTTATCCATTTAAATAGTGCATATAATGTTGTTACTTATAACTAACGAACAAATTATAATGTACGATTTTCGCGTGATCAAGTTTCTAATAAACGAAAGTCGTGTGAAATGATGAATTTTTGTTCCCTAATTGTCATTTATTACCAAAAGAACTTACGAAGTGTAAATATATTATAGTTATCAGGTACCACTTACAAATAATGTAAATGAGAAAGATTATGAGGAAGAATCGGGAAGATTGTGAGGATGTGTTTGCTGTTTGTTTCCGTATTATGCGCTTGTAAGAAATTATAACGCGAATTAATTAACCTTTCCTGCAAATAGTGTGCATCACCGCAATAAAATCTATACAAAAAGAGGACGGAAATGAATCACGTGAAGTCAATTTAGCGATTTCTACCTTCCCCTCCCCCTTGGTGAAATGTATAAGTATTTCGATTTATCAGATTAAATAGCAAATAAGCATACACCCACCTGACGGTAAATTGTTACTGCGGCCTATAGGCATCTGTAAGCCACTTCATGTAGAACAGGGGTTATCTCTGAAGCCGATCACAGATGCGATGCTACTCCCGAGGACTAAGATAGATGTAAGTTTTATTATTTTATTAATTACGAAACATCGTACGAACGTAAGAGGAGACCGAGAAAAAAATATACCTTCGATAAATGTTTTGTCGGAGTAAAATAACCATTATGTTAATTCTCGCCGGCTAAATTCTAGACATTTGTGTTTTTGGTTCAATGAGTTTCAAATCGTAACGATTTTAAACAAATTTTCTTTAGAAACTTTTGTGACTAGCAAAAGGGCGGTGCTATTGTCCACAAAAATCACATCGCGATGTCACTTGGAAGCCGTTGTTTTCCATCTGTGGAGCTAATGCCATGTAAAATTTGATCCGGAAATAGCCCGGCCATTGAATGCAGTCGCGGTTCTATAATACGACCACCCTAATGCTGGGCTAATGGATAGCTGTGTTTAACGCCTGTAGATCTTGAATTGAATATGAAGAGTATGATAAAAAAATAGTTAATATAGTATGAGTATGCTGTAAAAATTTTACAATAATTCTCTAATTTTTTTGTTTGTTCTTTTTATTTATATTTACTAATTATTCATTTTAATTGGTAACAAGTATACAAAGATGAGTATCAAACAAAATAAGAACAAATCTCGAGCAAGAAATTTTTAAGATTTTCTTAAATATGTTACAACAATAATTAACTAACAAATGTATTCAAAACTTATTAAAGGTTTCATAACACTTATATTTAGAAAGCATTAAGTCTTCTAAGAGCAAGTTTTGTTGCGCTCTTAGAGGAGTTTAACGTCTCTTAGTGCTAATTGGGAAGGATTATGTGTAACAAAGCACCGTTGAGATGGATAATAACTACTGGATATACACATAAACACAACGTAGGTACACAAATAAACGTTTTATATTAACCACAGAATAAAAAAGGATACTCTACAGACACAAAATATTTACCCATGAAATACATGCAGATTGTTGCACCATAGTTAGTGTTAGTTATGACTATATTATTAAAAATGTTCCTATTCTGGTAATATTCCGTCATAATAAAAAAATATATACTTTGTTGTATTATAATTTGTTGTGTATTACAATAATAAATGTGTCTTTATTTTTAGTCTGAGACTGACACAAAATTTACTTACCAGTATGTAGCTAGAACACTTGGCACAATATCAGCATCATGACTATTGAGTTTGTAATCATCATAATTTTTCCCTTAAATGCATACTGACTGATATTAAATAACAATATTTTTCGTCATAACTTGCAATATTTGGAACAAGATATTGTCCATCTGTTCGCTTTGTAATCTGTAATATCTAATCATTTAATCCTATCTATAGTTCAGTAATATACTCATTACATAAACACATATAATAAAAAGAATATTTACGTGTATATGTTATACATAGCTACTTTGTATGAATAATCGCATAATTCAAAAATAATCAAAAAATGTAAAGATACAGTTAAACTTATTACTTTATTATAGAATTGAAAACTTGCTCTAAAATGTGTTCTAAATCCATAGTGAATTGTGGATAGTTCAATTTTTATTATTTATTAAAAAGATAAAAACAAAAAGTATGTTTAATTTTTACCTGTCTCCTGTAAATTTTGTGTTTTTGCGCTATTACATTATTCATTAATAGTAGCGCTTTATTTGCAATAAAAATATGGAGGCCAGAGAATAAATAATAATATAATTTCTATAATTAAAAAATCTCTGCCTGTTTGTTTGAGTCTTGAAATGTTATAAAACCTTTAAATTTCATTTAAAGGATTGCGATTTGATCATGAAGTGAAATTATCATCATCACGATATATGTATATATCTATGTATCATATCTTAAGATAGAATTTATTCTTAATTTCATTTAAATCCATGTACCATTGACTAATTTTGACAAAATAATCAAAATTTATTTCTTTAAAAACATATGTTATACCTACTAGCTGGGCCCCGTGTCTTCACCCGCTACGCTATAATAAAAAACAAACAAACATAGCGTCATCATGTCCATCATAGCCTATAGTCTTCCTCAATAAATGAACTATTCAACACAAAAATATTTTTTCAATTCGAACCAGTGCTACCTGAGTTCCACCAAACAAACCACTCTTCAGCTTTATAATATTTCTATAGATTTTTTTAAAAGCTGGTGAAACCACAGACCACTTGTATATCTACTACCTATCTATAACCTTATCAGTATAGGTACCCACATTAGAATGTAACGAGTACGTTAGATTGGATAATATTACATTTTAATTGGTTAACATAAAAGATACCATACAATACGTATAACAGGAAACTAAACTAAAGTACTGAAATTTGTTTATAATTTCGGACTATTCTATAAATTCAAATAAATTAATTTTAACTGCGTGTCGTAAAATATAAAAATAGTTAATAAACAAGCTATGTAACCTTCTTTTGTGAAATGCGCACAAATACATTTTTCTCAATAAATAAAAATAAATAAAACACAAATTACTTACGGCGTAAACTTTCAACTCCAAAAAAAACTCGAAACTGTTCACGAAACTTCACAAAATCGCTTGATTTAAATTTGGAATGTCACATTTAAAAACATTCAGCCGATGTTTCGAATTATTTATTTTTAATTCGGCGTTCGATATTCGAATACTTTCAAAACGTAATGTTTTCCCGCGCGCTGCGTGTTGACTGATAACCGGAGTCGTGTGGTTGTGCCAGGCGCTAGAACTGGACTGATCGCGTTTGGCTTGTTGCTTATGCCAGCGATACTGTGATATCATAGATAGGAATATCATAGAGTACAGAGTTATGTAGAATCATCATAAACGAGTAAATAAAATGTAGACTACTGCTGTATAAAATGGATGAATTAAGTAAATCAAAATGGGACCAAGCAGGTAGTAATTTAAGGTAGCTGCGACTGAAATTTCCTGACATATAAAATACGATAAATATTTTTTTGTATCTTAATACTAATTTTTATTGAAATACTTAAACTTAGATTCATGATTTTTTTTTAAATGAAATTCATATATTTGGTTTTCGAAAACTTATAACGGCTGATAGTTTGTTTTTATACAATGAAATTTAAAATATAATATATTTAGTGTTAGTTTTATAATGATACTCTTTTTTACTTTTATAATGATTAGTGTTAGTTTTATAATGATATAAGGATATCAGATATTGGATACATATATTGTATTTTTTGGCAATATTAACCGCGACAGCAAAGAAGGTGAAAGAAGGTTTGAAGGTGGTAGAACTCTTTGTTGTTCGACTGCGGAAGCACCAGCGTCACACCTATTTCTGCCTCATTGCAGCAGTGTTATGCGCTGCTGTGTTCTGGTCTGAAGGGTGTGGTAAGGGAGACATACTTTTTCGAGGAATTCCATCTTAGTCCTCAGTAGTAGCAACGCATGTGTGGCTAACCTATCATACTATAAAAGCCATTCATGCTTGTTGGTGCCAGTAGGTGTTGATGTTACACAGGAAGACGTTGCTGTTCATCTCTTGGATATTCGTCCATTAGTCTTAACCTCTACTTCCACTTGAGCTCTTATACAAGTCACGAACTTAGCGTGCTCCAGAAAGGGGTACAGCGCCATCTAGTTGTAGCGCCGAGAACTGCCTTAACGAATTTTTATTTCAACGAGTTTCAAATCACAACAATTTATTAGAAGTTTCACTTTAATAATACTCATTTATTACTTCCATTTCATGAATAACCATAAATTTAAATACCACAGTTTAAAAAAGTTGCACACACTCCTTACTTATTTAATCGGCAATAAAATATCTTAAAAGGTTAAGCGATATAGCCTTCGACAATTCAAACGAAAGTTTTCAAATAAAGATCCGAAGTTGTGTGACAGCTGGGCTACCCAGCCGGTCAAACAATTGTTCGACTTGGATGCCATTAAGTTCACAAGTCAAACAGTACTTAATTTTATGTGTATTGACATTGCCAACATATTTGCGTTTTGGTTTATCCCATTGAATGGATTAGACTAATATATAGCGGAATTGATACGTTTTAATATGTTCGTAATACTTGGTTTTAATTTATAAATTGATTTGCCGACGGTTTAGTAAGTGAGACAAGAAAGTTTTCTTTTTTTTTGTAGCATGGAAGTAGCAAACGAGCACGCAGCCCACCTGATGATAAGTGGCTACTGCCGCCTAGGGACATATGTAATCAACCCTAGATAAGATCAAAGTCTCACCTAAAGATAGCCACAGATGCGTTGCTACCCCTGAGGACTAAGAAAAATACCTCGAAAAAGTATGTCTCTTTCTTCAGATCAGAACACAACTGCGCATAACACTGCTGTTATTAGGCAGAAATAGGTGTAGCGGTGGTGCTTCCGGAGTCGAACCACAAAGAGTTCTACCACCTTCAAAGTATGTCTTAGTCTATAGCAACCTTTAAGTGAGACTGATCTTATCTGGGGTTGATTACAGAGGTTCATGGGCACTGCATGCTTGCTACTTGAATAAATAAAGGCGCGGTTCCCCCGAGAACTGAGTAGTATCGCGTTATTTAAACTTGACGACCCACGTGGCGGAGCGGTCACCATACCGGTCTGACACGCAGGGGGTCCCGGGTTCGATCCCCGGCCAGACAGACATCTGAATGATAAGTTTAGATTTCTGTTCTGGGTCTGGGTGTTTGTGTATTCGTCTTTGTGTGTCCATGGCACCCACGACACAGGAGAAAATCCTAGTGTGGGGCTGTGAGTGTAGAAAGCGTGTTAAAAAATTTAAACTGCAGCTTTCAAAATGCAGAGGCAATAAATTCTATCAAATCACAATTCTACTATTCCAAATATATAGAATTAAAATGTACGTTTGATACTCCAAATGTCAGCCAACTTTTAGCCGTCACTATAATCTCTGCCCGTATTAGATTTTGAAATTATGGCACGGAAATCTTACACCAATATAGAAAACCTTACAGGATATAAAATTATGACCAAGGACATTATGTGCCATGTGGCGCTGGCCTTTCTTTTCCGCGGATGTCGTTGGAGGCGACAAGGGTCGAAATGCAAGAGATGGGTAATAGCATCTTCCTGTGTAACATTAACACCCACTGTGGTCACCAGCACGGATGCTATGCACGGTGACTATTTCCAAAAAAAATCTATTAAGGGAGACCGATGTTCATCAGTGGACCTGAAAAGGGCTGATGACTTACGACCACATTATGGACGATATGTGATTTATACGGTTGTCGCCAGTGATAATAAAGTTATTCGCATCGTTAGAAAACTTCACAATATGAAACACTGAGGATTCTGCATAATAATAAACATTAATGGATAGTTGTGTTATGTTGATGATGTACGGAGTGCTTTCAGTTAAAAGTTTAGGTATTTATTTTACACAATTATTGAAATTTTATGTGCCAATAGTTTAAGAATGCAATTACGGAAAATGTAACATTTAAATAATTTGCTAAACGCAGAACATAAATCACTGTATACACTTGTATTAGAAAATACTAGAGTAGTCAGAATAATGCTAGGAGCTACTATTTATCAAGTAAAAATTAGGCAGTTTAACGTAATATTGACCTGATGAAAATACAGGAGGGTGGATACTGAACCAATTTCAGACACAATTTAATCGAGTGAAAATACAGTGTGTTAAGTTAAACGAAGGACATATTCAAACTCATGTTAATTCATGGTCACGTTGAATAAAAAATATATGTCGTAAAAAGTGCTATTCTAGGGCACTCGTATCACATAGCTAGACTTAATTATACATATACACGACGATATATTACACTCGATAAGCGTACAACGTACGAACGCCACAGAGCTGGCGAGCTATTTTATCAAAGGCATTTTTAGCATAATTCGTTTTTTTTGCCATAAGATTAGACATTGTACTAGCTCACCCTAACCCTATTTATTTATCTATGCACACAGAATAAAAAATATATAAGTATAGAGTGTATAATTAACATTTAGTGCAAAGGTACCTAAATTAATATCATATATTTTATAGGTATTTATGACGAATATTGAATAGTCATTACTTTCCTGACAGATGTCTCTTAATTTATTGTCTCATATTGTGTTCTATCGTATAACCGATACAAGCAGAAGACACTCATGAAATAATTGCAAAACTCTTTATCATTTGAAACATAACTTTTCAAATAAAGATCAGAGTTGTATGACACGCAGAGCAGCCTCTCAAAACAATTGTTTGAATGCCATGGATCGGGACTTCTTAACTTGAAGTCAAAGTTTCCTAAAGGCTAATATTAAAAGGTTAATGAAATTTTTTGCTTTACTTATGAACTGTTCCCGGAAATAATTAGGAAAGTTCTTTGACATTTTATTATCTTCGAAGAGAACATTTTCTTGACTGGATTTACTTCGATATTTCGAGTGAATAGAAGTGATTATTTATTACTTTGAACATTTTCAGAATATAATGGGATGTAAGGTTAAAGATAATTATTGTATGGTTAAAGGTCTGTCAATAAACTCGTGAAGAAGAACGTGAGTTGATCTACGCGTGCAGTGTCACATAAAAATTAAATGGTAAGTTACCATTTCCACAATCGATAATGGCAGATTTCTATGCATGATTATCTATTATAACGAATTTATTCATTTACTTTCATACGAGGCAATCATTTTAATCCTCGAGATTAGAAACGCATTTGTGATTTACTTCCGGTAGAACCCCTGTTATATTAAAAGTTGCTCACGTTATGGGTGGCAGTTATCACCAGATGGACTACATGATCACTTTTATCTTATAATAAAAAGCATAACTGGTTTTATTTTGTACCGAATTGTAAATAACTAGTGATTATATTAGTTATTTATACAAGTGATAATCCCAATCAAACATAGTCCAGGATATTTTTTATAAATCATTTCTTATATGTGAGAAACGATCAAAGTGAACCACCGAATATCGTAAATAACTCGGTGTTACCCTATTGGCTATTAAATATTAGCTAAAGAGTGTTTTTTTGGCTCTGCAAGCGTCCGTTTTGAGCTTTAAAACATATGTATGTATCCGATTTTATTTTCACATTGCGCATTTTCCCTGTAAACTGAAGCCAAATTTGCTGAAATTCGGTCATCAACTACGGTTTTATTGTCTTATGGCCTTGCAATTTGTCTTTTATCGATTACATTATATACTTGTTAATATAATCAAGCCGTTATTTATGTGAAGATGCTAGAATTTTTCCAGGTGTAAGAACCAGTGTAGTAGTAGTAGTGTAGTCGACCGAGGAGGTACCACCGCCACGCCTATTTCAAGCGTAAAACAGTTCTTGCGTTTCGTTGGAAGGGTGTGATTGCCGGCTCACTTATATATGAGGCGACCATCTCAGTACTCGTTAGTAGCAACGCATCTGTGATCGACTTCAGTATGTTGCTTACAGATGTTCATGGGTGCCAGTAACCACTTACCATCAGGTTGAATGCATGCTCGTTTGCTACTTCAATCTCGTGAATATTGTCTGAGTAGATGAAAGGATTAAAAACGGCCGCTTCTTACATAAAAAATATTATCAGAAAGTTACAGTCATAAATTTAAATAAATATTGTTTAAAATTCTACAACATATTACAGTGCGCATACAATGGATAATGTAATAATTAATTTATATTAATGAATGAGTTATTGAATATGCACCAAAGTCAATGCACCTATTGTTTGATGCCGGAAGTTGAGTTCTGCAAAAGGAACCCATTACGAGCAAATTAGAAATATTATTTGCATAAAACATTAGTAACAAAGAAATAAGAAATCATTTTGTACGCTTTGTGCTACGACGTCATATTACTATTTTGTTATCATTCCATCTCTCTGTCTGTGCATGTTTTTACCCGACAGCGTCAGAAGGAGGGTATTTTTTTTCGATTATATGTATGTTTCTTTATATGTATGTATGTCTATTTCTCTAGCACGCGCTACAGCCCAAACGGCTTGACGGATTATCACGTATGGCATATCATTAGAAGCGACTCAATTTTAAAAAGTGGCGAAGGCTATATAATTTAAAAAAATGGCGCCTACTAATAGGAGAAAAGGGGGTGGGGGGCTTCGACTTTTTTATTATCACAACAATATGTGTATCAAATTAAAGCTAGTAATTATAATTCTTTTACTTGTCTGTTTTAACGAAAACTCCTATAAAGCGTTAAATGAAATGTATCATTATGAACAGAAAAAATGTTTAAAGCAGTCGGGTTTTTTGTTTTAATATTTTAACAACGTTACCAGTTTGTAAGATTGAAGAAGCAAATAAGCAAGCAGTCAACCTGATGGTAAGCGGTCGCCGTCACTGCCCATAGACATAAGAAACTTCCTATAGAACAGAACTTCAATATGAGATGCATTGCTTCTCCCGAGGACTAGAACGGTCACGCCATATGAAAGTTTGTCAACCACACCCTTTTACCGAGCAAGAACTGTATCACGCTTGAACTAGATGTGGCGTTAGTATCTCCTCAGCCGAAACGTACTGACGACCCACGTGGTGGGGCGGTCACCGTACTGGTCTGATACGCAGTGGGTCCCAGGTTCGATCCGCGGCCAGACAGACATCTGAACGGTTAGTTTAGATTTCTGTTCTGGGTCTGGGTGTATGTGTATTTGTCTGTTGGGTGTTGTGTGTCCATGGCACCCACGATACAGGAGAAAATTCTAGAGTGGGGCTATGAGCGTAGAAAGCGTTTAAGTGTGTAAAGCGTTTATACTCATTCTACCTTAAAAATTAATAATATAATTGTATTTTTAGAGCTTTACTTACTTTAAAATGTACAATTTATAGCAATCGTACAGCTTAATTATGTCACGGTCAGATAAATGGACAAACAATATCAGAACTAATTGCGATCGACCTTAGCACTTATAGACCTTGCTAATTGATTTAAGTAAAACAAAATGTCACATAATACATTTATTTTCGAAAGTGAACCCTAAGCCTTTTATTTACCGTTAACCTTTGCGCAGCACAGCCTGACATTAAATGACGCGGCTGTGGCTTCAATCCACTTTAGCGAAGTCGACAGGTAATTGGCAAGGAGGCGTGAGTTCACGTTTAAATTTCCATAATCTATTTTAACATAGCTCTCTACTTCAATTGGATTATTGATTAATTATTAAATTGGTTTCCAATAATAGACACAAGGATGGTTGTATCCGATTGTAACATAGTAGCTGTTGCTCGCAATTCTTTTTAAAAGCTTTTATTTAATTTACAATGTTTGTATGTATGTTTAGGTCAAATACAAGCTGAATACAAGCTAACCTAACCCACTTCTCAAGATCCGATTGAGCAAAAATTTGGAACACACCTTAGGTTCTGATGACAATGCAATCATATGTAATGAATATACTTGTTAATCCAAAATGGCCGCCACAATAAAATAGCGGATTACATATTTTCGTACAACCCACCCAGTATGGGTATCGAATGAAAGAGATTAACTTGTACATCATGGTGTATTGTATAATACAATACACCATGGAAAAAAATCAAATCCAAGGCCGTTATAAAAAATGAAAAATTACATATTTTTCTTACAACCCACCCATCATGGGTATCAAATGAAGGGGCTCAGCATATATAATAATATAACATGAAAATAAAACAATTCCAAGGTGGCCGTCATTAAAAAATGGAACATTACATATTTTGGTACAACCTCTCCAATATGGGTATCAATTGAAAGGGTATTTATATTGTGGGAGAACTAAAAATGAGAAAATAAATTAATATAAAAAATGTTTTTAAAAAAAGCTTTTATTTCAATGCACTGAAAAGAAGAAAATAAACATTGTAATAAACATTAAAACTTATCATTTTGTTGCATTGTACAATTTTATATCATATAAAAGCTTATTTTTCTATCAGGCAGCCTGTCTGCCTTATCGTCAGGTACAAATACAAAAAAATACCTCTGAGGACTAAGTTGGAACGCCTCGTATAAGTATATCTTCCTTACTACACCTTTTAGACCAGAAAA
>MOOZ01003484.1:53968-65978 GCA_002930495.1 Cecropterus lyciades
AGAGCTCCCAAAAGAGNAAACTGTACCAAATTGAGCCAAGTTTTACAACAATCCGGCAGAAATAATGCCTTACATGCTACAGTTATATTTCCATACTCTCAAAGTTTTCAAGATATAACGAGAACAAAAATGCATTTTGTTGTCTTATTATAATTGATATATCTAACGAATTGTAATGCTTTCATAATATAAAAATACTACAGTAAAGATAGTAGAACCCTAACCTCGTGTGTACAGTACACACGGCCTGAAGCAAAAATACAAATTAACAAAACAATTTCGTGCCAAATCTACTATAGTAACATGTTGTACAGAATTAATCAGCTAAAACAAAACGCGATGCCAAAGGAGTTTGTGTGCAGAGGGTCAATCCAAACCAAGGATTAATAGAATGTAGCGAAGGGCTCCGAATGTTCCCTCGACCGGACCTCTATAAAGAAGTTTGCTGTCGAACGTTGAGTTGAAAGGATTTAGGGGTCAATTGATAATTGTGTTTGTTTTGCAAAACATTCTGGGCCTGTCGGTTGAAGTAACCCTTTGGTTTATATATTATTCATCCCTTACTCACATTAGCATTTTTTTGAGTTTTTTTATGGCTTTAAGCAAATCAGCATGCATTTCTCCTGGCGGTAAGATATTTCACTTGGTGCCGCCCACGGACATCTCCAAATAAACCTGATTAATATTGACCCCTACATGAGATTAGCCCATCTTGCTATCGTTAAAGACTGAGTTGTAACGCCTTGTGTAAGTAAAAGTTCCTGTGACTTTCTTACCCGTACTTCTAATCAAAACACGGCCCTTATGTTGACTTGGAGGCAGACCAACATTGTAACATATCACTGGAAGCAGTACACTCCTTAAGAATTATTCGGACAAAGGAATACATTGAGACTTGTGAAAGATTCCGTAGGACGGATTGGCTTTTGTTAATGGCAGAAACTAATAATCTTACTAATATTATGAAGGCGAAAGTTCATGTGTAAACTCTTTCACGCAAAAAACGTCCAATTAGATTTGGATGAAAATTGACATATAAATAGCTAATGACTTGGACATAGATTTGATAAATTGGATAGATTTCCGTGATACATGACCCAAGCGGGCGCTGCTGTCGGAAAAAGCTCGTATAACGTAGTAATTACATGTGACGGCGGTTCTACTATTATTGCTCGACAGCGTCAGAAGGAGAGTAATGTTTTTCGAACGTATGTATGTATTTATGTTTTTATTTTGTATGTATGTCCATTTCTTTGGCACGCGCTACAGCCCAAACGGATTGACCGATTGTGACGTATAACTTATCATTATAATCGTCTTAGTTTGGAGAGTGACATAGGCATATATAATTTAAAAAAATGGCGCCTGGAAATAAAGAAAAAGGGGGGAGGAGCAACGACTTTTTTACTATTGCGAACATATGGGTATCAAATGAAAGCTAGTAAATAGACCAATCTAAAAATGTATATATTAGGTCTTTACCTATGAAATTGCCGTTGTGCCGTACTGGCCACTTCAAATCAAAATATTTTTTTTTGGCTAATATTTCTAATTTCAATTTAATTTTATTTTAAAGACATGGAATTCTTTTTTTCTAAAGTCCTCATTTGTTTAATAGTTAGTGTTTTGTTTTTATCGCATTTTTCGTCATCATGGATACGTCATAAATTCGAGTAATTATGGAGTACAAGTACCGTCGTGGCAGCGGCACAAGCAGATCGCAAAATCAACAACGTTTACGGAGCGAACACTACAAACGAACGCATCACCCGGTATTGGTTTGGCCGCTTCCATTCTGGAAATTTTGACCTGACAAATGAACCCCATGGTCGTCCGAAAACTTTGGTCGACAGTCGAATTAAAGGCGATTGTGGAAGCTGATGATACTCAATCTACGGCTGAATTAGCAGCAGTTTTCGACGTTACCATCAAAACAATATTGGTCCATTTGCGTCAATTTGGCAAGGTAAAAAAGCTACTCCACAAATGGGTACCCCACGAACTCAATGATCGCCAGCGCGAAGTACGCGGCGAGACGTGCCTTGCACTGTTCAACAGGCATACAAATGAAGAAAATCTGAACCGCATTGGGTGACGAGAAATGGATCCTGTTCGATAATCGTAAGCGCTCAGCAAATTGGTTGAACCCTGGTTCAGCACTCAAACAATACCCTAAACGAAAACTTACCCCTAGAAAAGTGATGGTCACTGTTTGGTGGTCTAACCCGGGTGTAATTTATCACAGCTTCTTATCAAACGGGATGAGAATTACTGGAGATATGTACTGTGAAAAACTGAAAACAATGATGGAGAAGCTCGCACGTCTCCAACCAGCAGTCAATCGTTCGGCTCCACTGCTACTGCGCGACAACGCGCGACCTCATACTGCAGAGCAGACGGTCTCCAACCTACAAGAGCTAGGGTTGGAAGTTCTCCGTCATCCGTCGTACTCACCAGACCTTGCGCCTACAGACTTCTACTTTTTCCAGAATTTGGATAACTTCTTGGCGGGAAAAAAATTCAATACCCGAGAGGTAGAACAAAATCTACCGATCAGACAATAAGATAATAAGATCAATACGCTACCAATACGTTGACAAAGATGCATTGATTGTTTGCGTAATTACTTTGATTAATAGAAATAAAAAATATAGAAAAAAATACGCGTCATTTGTTTCATGAAAAACGACAATTTCATAGGTTTTGACAAAAACTCATATAGGCGTTCAATGAAATACATTAACAAAAATTTCATTGAAGCAGTCGGGTTTTCGTTTTACTGTTTTTAACGATGTTACTAGTTTATTAATTAGTAACATATATTGTGCTATCTAATGCCACTACTTTACCCTAATACATAAAAGCAATTAAGTCATAACAAACAAGAGGAGTGACAACTTCTCTCCGACCTCGGCTTTCATTATCAAGACGCTAATTAGATCGTAAATATTGCTATCGTGTTACATAAAAACCGTAAACACGTCGCTCATAGTCAATTTATTATCGTTAATCACGACAAATTGTGGTTTACCGGAGTTTATGATATAAACCAGGGGTCGGCAACTCGTTGCCAGTGATCCTTTTCTTGCGACCCACGGACCGTCTTAGAATCTCTTATTACGATCCGCAAACCTTCCTGGAATACCTAATTTCCTGCCCGCGTTCCTACAAATATGAAATCATTCGTTTTAGATTAAAGATAAAATTTATTCTTGACGATCTTTATTTTCGCTGACATATTTCAGATACCATTAAATCGTTTTTTTTTCCTTTACGAACTTTTTTATTATTTGCCAATACCCGTGTAGACTACTTATGTACGTCTGTCTGTTTGGACGTCTGTTTAATTCTTAGTTGTTTATTCTTTGGTATTTACCGTCAAATGATGTCCCATTTGCTCATATTGCCATTTCCTCATATAACTACTATTTGTCCTATGTTCCTAAAAAGGTTGCTGACCACTGACTTGCTTCATCAGAAAATCACTGTAATCTTAATTATCCCATAAGCGGCGAAACAAGCATGTCTGGTAATAATTGGTCTGTTCGTAGATTTTTGTGGCTCTTATGCTTACAACGTCAAGGAAATTATAATCTATTAAATACCATACGTTTAGAGTATTACTGTGTTTGTCTGACAAACAATCCGACAAGGAAACTGAACATTTGATCGTACACTTAAAACGATTAATCATTAGGATATTTTCGAGATGAAATATGATTCCTACATTATTATATTATGTTAAGAAGACAGCAGGCAACGGCAGCAATTATTTTTAAAATTCATACAACATTCAAAGTTATCAAATATTTTGCCAGGTAATAGGACGGGTATGGTTCGTGAACAACCGCCAGACCTATTTCTAGTGTGAAGCAGCCTTTGCGTTTCGGCAGAAGGATATACATACAGCTGTTATCTTATCAGGAGTGGAAACGCATATGTAACTGGCTCAAGTTAGAATCCCCTATACGTGGGTGGCAATAGCCAATTACTATCAGGTGCATCGTTTGCTAATGCAATCTAACAAAA
This sequence comes from Cecropterus lyciades, assembly GCA_002930495.1. Classification (NCBI taxonomy): domain Eukaryota; kingdom Metazoa; phylum Arthropoda; class Insecta; order Lepidoptera; family Hesperiidae; genus Cecropterus; species Cecropterus lyciades. The sequence continues at coordinate 57,998 of MOOZ01003484.1, forward strand.
AATAAAACTTAAATATATAATAGAAAACCCTAGTAACCGCTAAAAGATTTTTCAAGAATTTTTCATTAACTTCGCTCTTAAGTATAAAGTTCTCCTAAAAGGTCCATGAAAAGCCAATCAGCCGTTCCAAATTTGGTACTTCAATTTTATGAGTCTTATCTTTGTTCACCGTTCGGGAAAAATTTATTCAGCATAATATTTTTTTTTTATATAATATGAAAGTAACAAACGAGCATTCAGTCCACCTGATAATAAGTGACCACTGTCGACCATGAGCATCTGTAATAACCCAGATAAGACCAGACTTATCTGAGCCTGACCACAAATAAGTTGTTACCCCCGGGGACTTAATTGGAATACTGGGCATAAGTCAATCGCACCCTTCAGACCAGAACACAGCAGCGATTAACACAGCTATTATTAGGCACAAATAAGTATGACGGTGGTGTCTTATTATTCTAACTAGAATTGCTTTTCATAATTTCAAATCTATTTTAATCCTGGTATGGCAAACGGCTACAGACAATGTCATAAATATTACATGTACCATTTATTTCATAAAAACTATTATTATTGCCTAGAGTTTACTAAAGAACCTCTGGCTATCTGCTTCGTGACTGCTAAACCTTATCCATTTATCTTGTAGAAGGGCTAAGTGGGCGAAAAAGGACGGGACATAGCTCAATAAACCCTAAAACTTAGACAAGTTGTATATGATTTTTCGTTGACCGCTTGCTATTCCCTGTACACCCTCTTTCGAGCCCTTAAGAGTGCTGCTGTAAATACATAATTTATTTTAGAAAAGTTTTCCTGTAGAATAGTTTAAAGGTGGTAGAACTCTTTGTAGCTCGTCCTCTATGACCCATATCTCTACCCAATAATATCAGATATTAGCGCTTCTGCGTTTAGTTTGTAGGGTATGGTAAAGCAGATATAGGTGGGCGGCAAGAGTGGTCGCATACCGTCGTAAGAACCAGGCGGTGCGGTGGGCCCAGCCGCTCACCTGGGTGGAGCCCGATGGGGCAATGCGCTTAGAGGACTCCGGTTCTTCCTTTGGAGATCCCGGAGTCCGGGAGCGCCGAGGCAGGCCACCGGGGGGTTTTAGTGCGGTAAAAATCCCACATAACCTGGCGTCGCTCCCACGGCGTCGGGTACCTTTTGAAGGTTTCCCCCTCGAGAACAAAAAAAAGGAGGTATAGGTACTTTTCTATTACAGATATGTATGAGCGGCATAAACTAAAAGCTAAACTGCATCCTCATTTGATTTATCGATAATAGATTTAACCTTCCGATTCCATGAATGCTTATATGTCTACGGGATTTTATGTCAAATTGTTAAACTTTTCATGCAAAGAATTTCACAGTTCACATATATGACACGTTCTTGACTTTAAATGATATTTTTATAATATCATGCAAGCGGAAATTTGTAAGGATGGATGTGACTATGATATTAAACGCAACGAATTCTGATTGGATTTAGATGAGGTCCAAAAGTTTAAGACCTACACTACCACATAGGATACTCTTCCTAGCAGGCAGAGCCGCGAGAATATGCTAGATAAATAAATGAAATACGTATAACTGCTAATTTTCAAACAACATGAACTAAATTAAACACGTATTTTTAGACAAAGTTGAGGCTTCGTCAAAGCCCAAGTGTCTGTGTTTATTACGACTGAACTATCTGGTGTTTTATTAAAAATGTATGTTTGGAGTAAAACTGTTTACGCGACATGATTTACTGCAGATTGGATCTTTCAATATAAATAATACACATCAATGTCTGAGATTATAAATTGGCTGTCATTTTCATGGCAAGGAGCAATGAACATTCCTTATATTATAGACCTTATTATGGTTCATATATTTAGCAGGTGGTAGAACCAGTGTAATTCGACCGATGAAGTACCATCGCCATACCTATTTCTAGCGTGAAGTATTTCTTGCGTTTCGGTGGAAGGCTGTGGTTGCCAGGTCACTTATATATGGTGCGACTATCTTAGTCCTCGGCAGTAGTAACGCATCTGTGATCGATTACAGATAGAATCCCTGGTCTTTATAAAGCTGCTTACAGATGTCTATGTAGTAACCACTTACCATCAGGTGGACTGCATGCTCGTTTGCTACTTCAGTTTGATAAAAAAAAAAACTAAACATAACAAAAAATAGCCGCGAAACATCATGTTCTTACAAGTAATATGCATAAAAGACGAGATTGTGAGAGGAAATAAATATATAGCATAATGAAAATAACTCCATCAAACAGTACCCCGCACTAAGTCGATTAAACACCGCAGCCCGCTTAGTATTGTTCGATACTTATTAATTCCGACAATGTATAACAGGTGGCGCTGAAATATATACTTACGGTGTGGCGATCGCCACGTGATCAATGAAGTTTACGTGCGCCTATAAAAAAAGAAAAAGAAAAGTAGAAACCGACCTCTATACCATAAAAGAGTAAAAAAATAATTTTAATGTACGTTGGTTTCTCACATACTCAGTACATAGTACATAGTCCCGAAGTCGGCGCTCAATATATTTTGTTGGATTACAATGACGAATCTTTATCCTTAAAGTATATGAGTGCCGACTTCAGAATATATTTAATTTTTTTTTTCTTTTTTGTGGTATAGAAATCTGTTTCTATTTTTTGTTTTTTTTTTTTCACGCATTTTAGTGATGTTACACTTATATTTGTCTTTACATAACATCACTAATTTTACTTCGTAAATGTAAATTTACACGAGAGCATAAATTTAAACATAAATAGAAACGTAAACTCAACTTCCAGCATAAATGAGCTCCACGATCAGCTCCTCGATCCTGCTGATAGAGGGGTACTGCTAGCCAAAACCAAAGAAGTTAGTTATTTGATGCTTACGAAAATATAATAAGATTACTGAGCAGAAACATACTATGAAAAATTTGTTCTCCAACTCCTCAACCCTGATGAGGTACTTAGAACCTAGACCATAGAAGTAGGCCATTTAGGTGCTTACGTATATGCAATAAGATTACTAAGCAGTGATATAAGATGAAAATTTTGACCTTCAAATCTTCAAACCTGATGATGCAGAGTACTGCAAGCCTAAGTGATAAGAGTTAGCCATTTGATGCTTACGGATATCAAATGAGATTGATAAGCAGAGACTATGATGAAAAAAATGGCCTTCAACTCCTCAATCCTGATGATGCAGGGATACTTTAAACCTAGAACATAGAAGATGGCTATTTGGTGCTTACCTACATGCAGTAAGATTACTATGCAGAGATATAAGATGAAAATTTTGACCTTCAACTTCTCAAACCTGACGATGTAGCTTAATGCAAGCCTAATTTATGGTTTAGGTTTAGTTTGGTGTGGTAAAAGTTTTGTTATTTGTGGCTTACGACAAAATTTTACATTAATGCTTATAGTTGAATTTAAATTCTTATTTATGTTTCAATTTATGCTTTCGTATAAATTTATATTTACGAAGTAAAATTAGTGACATTATATGCATACAAATATAAGTTTATCATCATTAAAAAGCGTAACATTTTTTTAACAAACATAGTAAACGACTTCAGTGGCACAAAAAAAAAACAAAAAAATATTTAAGATATTGTAATTTAATGTAACAAAATATATTGAGTACCGACTTCGGGACTATGTACTGTGTATGAAAGAAACCAACATATATTTGAATTATTTTTTTGTGCTATAGAAGTCGGTTTCTATTTTTTGTTCAAAAAATATGCATGTTCTTTCCATATCTATCTTCATTCATCATGTAGATGCATGTATGCTCGTTTTACGATGTTATTTCTAAACGTTAGAGCAAATGACAAACTATAAGAAAAAATGTGGAAATGTTGTTAATTTAAAAATAAACTTTGAACGCTGATAATCATAATTATATATACACAAATTAATCCATTTAAACTTTATTTCACATAAAATGGATACTTTAACCGTACTTTCAGCCCAATTACTTCTGCATTTTGCAAACCAATTTTAAAGCGAATGAATTAATTTATTTCGTTAAAATGGGTTTCGGCTTACATTTATACAAGTCACTAATTGATCCAATTAAAACGATTTACTTTTGTAGTCATGTGTGCCATTTTGTATGAACTCGATTCCATGGTCGCATACAAAGTATTGTATGTACAATAAGTCGTTTTGGAACATATTAAAAATATGTTAACAACAAATACCAAACTCATATGGGTTAAGCAAACATAATTAGGCACCTACATTATCAGGGTTAAAGAGTTGAAGGACAAATTTAAATAATATGTCTCTGCTCAATAAACTTATTATATGTATATACGTAAGAGCAATGTAGCTAACACCTGTGAAAGTCAGTAACGATGAATATGAACTCCGAGGAGTTGAAGAACACGTTTTTATCAATCGTCTCCTCTTAAGATTTCTCTTTTATACACGTAAGCACCAAATGCCAAACTTCTACGATTAAAGCGTTGGGCATCAATGCATCATCAAGTTTAATGAGTTGAAGGTTAACATTTGCATCTTATATTTCGGCTTAGTAACCTTATTAAATATCTGTAAGAACCAAATAGCCATTTTCTATGATTTAGGCATTTAATATCCCTACATCCGTAGCGTTGAGAAGTTGAAGGTCAAATTTTCCATAACAAGTCTCAACTAAGCCATTTGATTTTATATCGGTAAGCATCAAATGGCCAGTTTCTATGGTTTAGGCATTTAGTAACCCTGCATCATCAGGGTTGAAGAGTCGGAGGTCAAATTTTTATACTATGTCTGTGCTTACTTTATGTTTCATTTTATATGTTATAACTCTAAATGGATAATTTTTACAGTTTTATACATTCAGTACCTTAGTATCATCATTGTTAAAGAGTTGAAGGTCAATTTTTCCATCATAATCTCTGCTTATCAATCTCATTATACAGAAGGTCACATTTTTCATTATATCATTTCATCGTAAATACTTACTGTTCGTTTCAAGTTTTATGCGAATCGGATCTGTAGAAGCGGACTTATTCGTCTATTTGTTGCGCACACACTAAATTCAAATTTAAGACTTATATGGTTTTCTTATGGATGCCTTTGTCAGAATTGAACCAAATTAAAATGGGACCCCACGGGAAGCACCACTTTTTAAATAAAATAAAAAAAATGGCAAAATCGGTTCTGCCAGTTGAAAGTATTGAAGGTTCAAACATATAGAAAAACGTACAGTCGAATTGAGAACCACCTCCTTTTTGGAAGTCGGTTCGCTTTTATATGAGGCCAGGTTTGCTACTTCAATGTTATAAAAAAAACCTACATACTAAGTAACCTATCAAAATATTTATTATTTAAAAAAATACTGACAGAATTCGGCTCGCGTTATATACAAGCGTGGACGCGTCCGAAAGCGTCCAACCTAAATAGAATCCAATTTTAATACCATTAATCATATTGAAAATTCTTATTTTTCGAAAATATCAGTTTATAAACTTTTTAAGTCGTATTATTTTGTCGTAATTTTACAGACCATGATATATTTAGTCAACCAATTAAACTAAACATATACTTATTAACAATTTTATCGAACAAAGAACAAATTCATCGTAATGTTTAAACTGACACAACTTTTTTATTTATGAACGGATTGATATAAAACAAACACTAAATGTTAAGTAATACATCAATGAAAGTCGCATTCAAATCGAATCAGCAGTTCCTGAGATTAGCGTGCACAAACGCACAGACAAACAGATAAACAGACAAACAGAAAAGAAAAATAAAAATCACGTTTTTGAGTTCTGTACCGGTGGTAGAACTCTTTGTGGTTCCACTCCGGAAGCACCACCGCAACACCTATTTTTACTTAATAACAGCAGTGTATGCGCTACTGTGTTCTGGTCTGAAGGGTGTGGTAAGAGAGACATACTTTTTCGTGGGATTCCATCTTAGTCCTCAGGGGCAGCAACGTATCTGTGGCTAACCTTAGACTATGATCTTACCTGGGGTTGATTACAGATGTCCACGGGCGGCAGTAGCCATTTACCATCAGGTGAGCTGCATGCTCATTTACTATTTCCATAAAAAATCATTAAAGACTCGTAAATATGGTTTTCTCCTAAATATCTTCCATGTACAGGAATCGATCACCTACAGATTTATTATATGTATAGATAAACCCAACTGCCAAAACGAAATTAGCAGTCAGGTATTTTATTTTGACAATAATTTATTTAATTTTAATACTTTTTCGGAGTTTGCGTTTACAATAAGAACATAAAAAAATTGTTAAAAAAATGGTTCCTATCAAGAAGGGTTCAAGGACTTTGAATATAACCGGAATCTACATACTTATCCTACCAATTTACAAGAATTGGGTTTAATGAGCAAGAACCTTATATGTAACTGAATCATTCCCACAGAAGTAATAGTATCTTGATGGGCCCGAAGGGAAACCCTTAGTAAACAAAAAAAAGGTCGCATCCTTACACCAGGCAAAAAGTAAATCCAAATTCAACTACGAATAATATATAACGGAGCTAAAATAAAATTATGAACAAGCAAGTAAAATAATAAAATATTATTTAAAAAATGATCACTGATACCTTTGAGAGCGACTTCAAAGAGTGAGAAATGTATAAAGTCGGGAGAGAATATTACAAAGGAACAAAACCAGACGCATCGAAGATAAAAGTTGATCTTAAAACTGATTACATAATAAAAAAACACTTTCATCACGTTTGTTTGAATCAATTTTGTTTACTTGAATATTCTATTTCATTTAATTTAATATAAGTACGACACTACTAAATAAATCTGAACGATTGTGGAACTAGTATTGTTCGACCGGGACGATACCTCTGTAGCCTATTTCTATCGTCCAATTCTTGTGTTTGTCGTCAAAGTGTAGACGCCAGCAAACTTATATATGAAGCGACCATCTCAATCTTCAAGAGATCCAAAACATGGGGTCAGCTTCAGATATAATTTACATTTTTACATTACAGTGTTAAGCGCTGTTGTGTTCTAGTTTGAAGGCCCTTACCACGCCAAGGTAGACTTATCTGAGGCATTTTCAGAGGAAGCAAGCCATACAGATGTGCTTACTCGAGGTCTTACGTGGCGTTACACAGGTCTTCAGGTAAGACACTTATTTTATATGAGGCTGATCACTGATATCCATAACCAGTCGTGATCACTATCATTAGTATCCTAGTTCCATTGCGAGGTTGTTTGCTACTTTAATCTTATACCTAAAAGAGTCCAGAAACTTCGTTACATATCGCTTGCTAAGTGGGTACATCATCACAACATGAAGCTTTTTAAGATTCCGGGATTTTAAAGGGTTTGAGATGAATAGGTATGGTGGAAGAGGAAACGTTTACCTTCCATACTAATCCAAAGTTTTTATCCCAAGGTTTCCAATATGTTTATGAGGTTCTCTGTCCAGTGCTCGGGGCGATCTGTACGCCTTTGCCAAAGTGTAACGTATGCTGCAACATGTGTTTGTGTGTGTTTAAGTAGTGATGTAATAGAAATAAAAAGCCTATATTGGTACTAAATGAATTTGCTATATGCCTAGACCTAATTTAACATTAAATTAATAAACGGTAAAAACAAAAAATAATATCTACAAAAGGACGTTAATGAATTGTAGCTTGTCTTCCGACGAAAGCCTCTTCTAAAGATGTTGTCAATGTTGAACCTGCTATTTTCCTAATGTCATCCTTCCATCTCTTGTTCGGCCTACCTTGTTTATTTTTTATGAATGACTAGCTGACCCTGCAAACGTTGTTTTGCCATATAAAGCAAAAACGCAGCGCATGCAGCCGGTATTCTCATTAGAAAAAAACTCCCGCTTTTGTAACATTCTTCATTGGTGCTACGCTCCTGTTAATCTTGGCGTAATGATATATAGCCTATAGCCTTCCTCGATAAATAGGCTATCTAACACCGAAAGAATTTTTGACATCGGACCTGTAGTTCCTGAGATTA
>MOOZ01003488.1:0-15861 GCA_002930495.1 Cecropterus lyciades
ATTTAAATTCTTTTTTAGGCGCGGGTGAAACCGCGGGGATCTGCTAGTGAAATTATAAATATGTTTTAATGTAGTACTTCGCCTCTTTTTGCGTGCTCAAGTATCTAAATGGCGTTTAGATACGTGAATACGCAAAACACGTTAAAAACGTCAGTACACATATTCAGCGTGTCTATCTAAATATTTAAAACGAAAGAAAAAAAAAACAATAAATTGGTTCCAACATATTGAAACTAAACGGAAAAAATAAATGGATAATCGAATGTCTGTTGCAAAATCATTACTTCAATTTATTTACAATACAATATTTTTTTTGAAATTCGAAGGACACAAACACACATAATCAGTAACACGTTTTATATTTCCTAAAAAAAATTCAAGAAGCGTAAAGTTTGAAAAAAATCAGTAAATATCACGACATGAAAATTGTTCAATTGGAAAATTGAAGAGAGTTACGTGATTGCTATTTTATTTACGGCATACATAGAGTAACACAAATAGATAAAACCTAATAGATTCAAAGCTAGGATCTAAAAGTGGAATTAATGACTGCATAGACAACTGACAGGACACAGGACAAAGGATAGAAGCGGGCATAGTAAATTTATTATTCATCCAATTTTAACTTCGAAGACTTATTTAGAAACTGTCGACTCGCACCGAAATAAATTATGTATGGATTCTCAAATTGTTCGCTTCCGTATTTACCTTAGATACTTTGACGATGAAATCAACGTTATTTCTTGTCGATATTTTCTCTCTTTCAAAAAATTCTGTATTTTATACGATTAAAATAGTAAATGAGCATAATGTTCTCTAAATAGGTCAAATTCATATAGAACAAGCGTTTAATCTGAAGCTGATCGCAAATCTCTTGCCATTCCTGAGGACTAAGATGGTTGCGTCCTATGTATGTAAGTCGTCCGGTGTCTACACTCTTCCAGCGAAATTCAACTCTAATCACTTAATTAACTATTTTTATTTAAATAAAAGTTTAAAAATATGTTTTTTTTTTCTTTCAATAAACTTAACCAATAATAAAAAACTTATTGAACACACCCTTTAGATAAGTTTTTAAATTATTGTAAAAGTTTTTTTTAAAGAAACCTCAAACAGATTAATTTAACGTGCGTATTAAATCCGTCGCCTGTGATCGCACCCTCAGTACGAGTTTATCTTGCATCCTCAAAACAATCATTGTTTATGTTATGCCCATACATTCTACGCTTTGGTTTTATTTTTTGACCTACCTTGCAGTGTACTTTGAACTGATGGATTAGAAATTCAATTATGATTGTTTTAATTTCCTTAAACTTAAAGTTAACTCGTACTAAGCCCTTAGTAGGAGCTAAGGGCTTAGTACGAGTTAACTTTATTTCAGTACAAAAACACGAAACGTTCGATATGTGCTGCAACCGATAGCGTTGAGAGAATTTGCAGCAAAATGTTGTGGCCTTCTAAGATTCGACATATACATTTGTTTTAAGTTGCGCGCTAAGCGTATGATGGTTGAAGCAAATATTTCGTGACCCTCGGCTTAGCGATGCTCGTAACTATTTTTCAATATACGAGCGTGTGCCCGTACATATTTTAGCATACGTCTTCAAAAACTGCTAAAACTATATCATTCGAAACCGATGTTACCTTAACATACCTGTTGGAATACAGAAGCTTGCATCTACAATTATATCAACCGATCATCAATCCATTATTATCCCAGTGCCGGGCACGGGTTTCCTCTCAGATTGAGAAAGTTTTAGGCCATAATCCATTGCACTGGCCAAGTGCGAACTGGAAGACATCACACACCTTGACAACTTAATTTCTGAGAATTCTCATGTGTGGTTACCTCACGATGTTTGCCTCAGTGAAGGCTAACAAAGCACATTATTTAACAGATCTTTGGTTGACCCTCGGATTCGAATCTCAGACTCTCAATTTAGAGGCTAAGTTTCAACCAGTGCTCACATATTTAGACAATGGGCAGGTCACATCGTTCGTAGGACATATAACCGATTGGGTAGAAGATTCCTCAAATTGAGACTAAGTATGTCAAATGAGTATGGACGGGCCCCCGCCCAGGTGGGCTGATGACCTGAAGAAGATAGCGAGTAACTGCTGGTTTCAGATGACGCAGGACCGGTTGGAATGGCGCCGATTAGAGGAAGCTTATAACCAGCAGTGAACTTTCAAGGGCTGTTAGATAGATCCCATAATTAAATACATGAACGTAATGATAACCTGAAGCCGATGAGCAGTAATATTATTTGAAAAAAAAATATAATTTTCGAACATTTCTTTTCTACTATCTTGTCAGATCATGTCGGATTGCGACAGTTACATTATGTGGTTCAAATGTCTGTGTAATCATTCAAATATGTCATATTTTCCCTTGTCACAGTATCTGATTTAGGTTACCTAGATAGATTAAAGTCTGAAATAAAGTTAATTCTAGACACAAAAATAACATGAAGCCAGTCTGTTGCGTTTAAAATATGTCCTAGTTAGGCCAGTGCGGGGTAAATGCTTCATAATTTATAAAGGTGGTAGAACTCTCTGTGGTTCAACTCCGAATGCACACCTATTTCTGCCTAATAACAGCAGTGTTTAGCATTGATGTGTTCTGGTCTAAAGGGTGTGGTAAGGGATATCTAACCGAGGCGTTCATAATTAGACCTCAAGAGTAGGAATGCATATGCGGCTTTTATCTTATCTGGGGTTGATAGTAGATCTTCACAGGCAGCATTGGCGACTTACCATTAGGTGGACTGCATGCTCGTTTGCTACTTGTTTAATATCAAAAATATGTATATTTATTAGATACAATATTTTGACCAATAATTTTGACCATTTTTGAAACAGTGGTTAAAGTTAAACCATGATCAGAACAAATGAGAAAAAGAAAATTTATCGTAAACCAACTTGGTATGAGTAGTTCGCTCAGCATTCTGGTCTGACACGCAATGGGTCCCGGGTTCGATCCCCGGCCAGTCAGAAATCTGAATGATGAGTTTAGGTTTCTGTTCTGGGTCTGGGTGTTTGTGTATACGTCTTTGTGTGTCCATGGCACCCACGACACAGGAGAAAATCCTAATGTGGGGCTATGAGTGTAGAAAGCGTGTATCTAGCGTGTATTATTAATATATTGTTTATTTATGGTCAAATGTTTGTTTCAAATATAAAGGATTTTAAATTATTATGATTAGATATCAGTTTAACTCTTTAGGTATTTTTTATGACTCAAAAAATAAACATATCAAATATATATATTAAAGGGAATTTTTAATTCCATAAATTCTGTAATGTCCAATATTTTTGCTCCAATATATTTTCAAAGTAGTTTCCGTCTGTTATTATTAGTAATTGTTATTTTATTATTTACAGATAAAAAGTATTATTTAGATTTTTTTTATTGAGGTGGTAAAGCCAATGTAGTTCGACCGGGGAAGTACCTATTTCTCTCGTGAAGCAGTTCTTGCATTTCGGTTTCTCTCTTCTTGAGCAGCAACGCATCTGTGATCGACTTCAGATGTTTCATGGAAATACATATTAAACCGCTGTTTAATATGTATTTCCATGGCCGGTTGGTTCCACCACAAGGTGGACTTATAGAAAACAAAATATATTCCTTATTCTTGTACATTAAGATATTAATACATACATCTAGAGTTAAATATGTATGTATCTGTATCTTTACTTAATAGTACAAAACCGTATAGACCTACAGATTTGAAAGAAAATTTTGACCATATAGTTAAAATGCTGGACTTAGTTTAAAATTTGTTATTGCATGTCTAGTCCAGGTGCATGACCTAAATAGACTAAAAATTTAGGCCACAAATAAAGTTAGGTAACTAGCGCAGGGAACTGACAGGTAGTTCAGTGTATGGCGCATAAAATATACTCTTGTGCGGCCAGAGTTACTGACGATGTGAGTGGAACTTCATATTTTAACTTCTAGTTTATTTGTGATTTTTATTATGTTAAAGATTTACCGTAAAGGCTTGAACTAGCCTACAACTGAAAATAAAAAATAAACAAATTATAAGACTATTTAGGATTAGGTTACTGAATTCTATGAACATATTTCAAGATGGTAGAACGCTTTGTGGTTCGACTCCGGAAGCAGGTGTGGTGGTGACACCTATATCTGCCTCATAAATGCAGTGTTTCGCACTGCTGTTTTCTGGTCTGCAGTGTATGTTAAAACATACTTATCCGAGGCGTTCCAACTTAGTTCTCGGGGGTAGCAACGCATCTCAGGTTAAACTGAGGTAGGACTGATCTTATCTGGGGTTGATTACAGATGCCCATGGGTGTGCTGCAGTGACAACTTACCATTAGGATGACGTATGCTTGTTTGCTACTTCCATATAATATATAATACTATCCATGTAGGTATATTAGACAAAATTCGGCGATCCTAGGTTCGATCTGCCGAAGTTTGGACACGGACCGCAGTCCGCCTCTTTCGGATCGTCAATTTAGATAATAAAAAAAAGATACCGTTCAACCTATATAATCACCATTTTCTAAAACAATGAGTTACAAATAGGATTAACAGCGAATAATATTTACTCGGATTCTGAGTACTTGTGTCATTGTGTATGTGTAGCATCCAGAACAAGTATGATCATAGTATTTGAGTGTAAAAATCGTTTATAAATCGTATTCCTATACTCGTTACTCCTTTCGATACTGCAAAACTGAATTAAAAGTTTAATTAAATATTTTTTGAAATCGTATATAAGTAAAGGAGCAAAACCGTTTGTCATATATCACACACAAAGAATAAGAGCTGACGCTGCACTGTTGCGTGTAATAGCTAGTGAATTCACAAACACCGATAATATTGCAGTTCTTACAGCCCGTAATAGTTTTAGTTCTCTTTTCTTAAATATGGAAAGCGAGCTATTATTGGATATTCATGCAAATTCAATGCAAATGTTTATTAAAGTACTTAGTTCTAAATTATTATAGAAATTAGGCTATTATAAACGTAATACACGTTTAGACTATTATAAATTTTAACAAGCACAAAACACATATTGTTGCCTAAATCGAACCTTATTCCTGAACGTTGAATGAGAGACGTCGGGTTAACTAGGACTTTTACCGCACTAAAATCTTCGGTAGACTTCCTCGGCGCTAGGTAGAGAACTCTGAGATCTTTAATACCGCGTGGGGCACTGCTCGGGCCAGTTATTACGCTTTAAGACCTTCGGGTGCTTACGGAAGTATGTGGCCACACATACCGGCGTTCTTCCTGGATTAGATGGCTGGGCAGTTCGAGATCCCAACCTTGCCACTCACAACCGCAATTTTAATCGGCTTAACGACATGCAGGGTATATCGTAGTTCTAAAAGATGCTCTGAGAAAATCTAAACTGAGTCGTTTAAAAATATTCTCTATGATTTTGAAGTCTATCAATTCAAACTTAGAAAGTGTAATGAATTATGGACTACTTTAGGAGACCCGTGACAGTGGGACAATAATGGGTTAACGTTGCCGAAAACATAAATGCTTTAATGTACCACATGTCCCATCCATATTGTTTGATAAATTCATAAGGGTGCCGCATTAAGGGGGTCGATTATTTCCTAGCGATTACGGTGAGTAATGGCTGAGATAATCTGACGCCGCGTGATAGCTTGGGGCGAAACTAAGAATGTGTAATGTGGATTTGTAAGAACCCTGTTTCACCCCTCATTCTTGTGAAAATATAAAAAATATTTATTCTTTTTATTCGATGTATGTTTTTGTATGTATGTCCATTTCTTTGGCACGCGCTATAGCCCAAACGGCTTGACGGGTTGTGACGTATGACATATCATTAGAATCGTGTAAGCGTAGTGACATAGGCTATATATTTAAAAAAAATGGCGCTTGCAAATAGAGAATAAAGGAGAGGAGGGACGACTTTTTTATTATCCCTACAATATGGGCATCGAATGAAAGCTAGTAAATAGACCATTCTAAAAATTTGTATATTTACTATCCTGACGGAAATTTATGTAAAGAGTTAAATAAACTGTGTGTTTACTATCCTGACGGAAATTTATGTAAAGAGTTAAATAAACATTATGAACAAAAAATAATTTAAAGCAGTCGGGTTTTTTGTTTTAGTATTTTTAACAATGTTGTTAGTTTTGTGCACTTAATACATTGTGGCAAATGGACCTTTATTGAATTGTAGACTTTTCTTATGCATTGGATTAATTAGGTAACGTGGTCTTCAAGCACTTTTTGCTATTTGCATCAAATCAAAGTAGCAAATAAACAAACAGTCCACCTGAATGTATTTCGGTTGATTAAGCCGTCTTGCCTATAAAAAGTGTCTCAACCATTTATATCAGCACCTTTCAAACATAGCACAGCTCAGCAGCACACAAGGCAGCTTAATGCACAGTAATTCTAAACAACGCTGCTATACGCGACCTATATAGGATATCAACTGAGCCAAAGAAGACATTACCACCTCAAATAAATACCGTAATCTTTAATTGTAAGTAACAGTAGATGATTAACATAGCAGTGACAGTCTCGTAATTTTTATAGTATGGAAGTAGCAAACGAGCCTGGACATCTGTAATCAACCCTAAGTAAGATCAAAGTCTCACATAAGGTTAGCCACAGATGCTTTGCTACCCTTGAGGACTAAGGTGGAAGTCCTCGGAAGACTATGTTTCTCTTCAGAACAGAACACAACAGCGCATAACACTGTTGTTATTAGGCAGAAATAGGCGTGACGGTGGTGCTTCCGGAGTCGAAGCACAAAGAGTTCTACCACCTTCATACTGAAAAATCACAGGTGTCTGAACTGTGATTTTTCAGTTATGTGCGTATTAAAAATTTATTATCACTTGTTTTAATTGTGAACGAAAACATTATGTGGAAACCAATATATACGTCTAAGTCTCATAAACAAAAAATCGCACTTAGCCAGCGTGGTAAACATATGTTCTAAACCCGTTCACTTCGACAGAAAAACTGTGCATAGCCGAGGGAGACGAAGGGTTGATGACATTAATCATTAGTTACTGGATCACATTGCTGTTTTAATTTTAAGCATTAACATATTCACGATGCGCAGTTCTTTAATATATATACTGCCAATATTTAGACCTAGTTGCATGGATCGTGGTCACAGCAAAACTGCAGCGGTCGGGAAAAACCGTTGACAAGCACTGGTGATAGATTAATCTATCTAACCTATGTCTAGTTCGTTTTTCATTTTTAGGCTCCATATCACTTATCATGCTTGTCAACGGTTTCTCCACACAACCACAGTTTCGCTTTGACCGCGATTCATGTAACTAAGTCAAAATACCGGCAATAAAAAAGTGTGTGTCAGCTACGACGCACGAATGGAGTTTATTACTTAGTATGATGGTCTAAACAGGCGCAATAAAATTTAATTTAAATAAGCTTCAATTGTTGTAAACAGCGCCATCTATGCGATGGATGAAAAACTTGAAATAAATTTCAATTATTGTAAACAGCGACAAGTATGTGACAGATTAGAAAACTTGATGTAATATTCAATTGTTGTAACAGCGCATAGATATGCGATAGAGGAAAAAGGGGAAGGTGCCCACAATAGGTTGCGCACCAAAAACATAACGAGGTCATTCAATCACTAGATTTTACTCCTCATATTTTTCTCATACCGGGCGTCTTATATGAAATCGATTCTTAGGGAGTAATCTCCAAAAACTGAAAACGGCGTATCGGGAGTACCCGTTGTATATAAAAATTCGGTGTTAGTCAAAAATTATATTCAAACGAATGTCTTACTATGCAATTCGGATGCGCAAGGAATAACTCAATTTATCGGTCGTAAGACTGCGCAGATTTCATTTCATCGGACGTCTTAGCTAGGATTATTTTGGCTTCAATAATTAAATTCTACTGCGGTGTCTTGAAGGAAATTAATTGAAAACTAGGTCAAATAATACAAAATCTAATTTTAAGAGGTATCTTCAGATCGAGTAATTGTTTACAGTTACAACCCCTCAGTTTGACTCTTGAGGTACTCCGCTAAATACTAAATAGATACTATTTCTGCCTTAAAACATCAATGTCAAATGTTGATGTGTTTTGATTTGAAGGGCAGAGTTATAGGATCAGCAAAAGGTTAATAATTGACTTCAAATTGAATTATCAGATAGAAGTAGCAAATGAGTATGCAGTCCACCTCATGGTAAGTGGTTTCTGCCGCTCATGGATATCTGTATGTAACTTAATATTGAACAGACGTTCACTCTAAAGTCGATTGCAGATGCGTTGCCACCCCCGAGAACTAAGATGGTCGCCTTATATACAACTGCACTATCCAAACCACCAAAACACAAGAACTGCTTCGCTCTAGAAATAGGTCTGGCGGTGGTACCTCCCCGGTTGAACTAGACTGCTACTACTGGTCTACCACGTGGTAAAATTTAAAATTATTTAATTAATAATTTTTCGTATTACTGCACTTCTGTTTTAAGTAAATTATATATACTACTTAATAAATAATAATACAGTATAACGCGTAATAAATCTTGATTAGAGATCAAGTAAGGCATGTGACACGTGTGTATGATTACATATCACAATTTAGACCCCACAGATGGTAAAATTAGCACCATTCAACGGCAAGGGATAAACAGAATGGGTAGGATGATAATGATTGATAACGTTAAATACAAAATTTAGGGTATAAGGACTTTTTGCAAGTCTCTGTAAAGTGTCGATTATATCTATGACAAAAAAGGGGTTAGTACACTTTTATAAGACTAGTATTTTGTATAGTATGGAAGAAGCAAACGAGCATGCAGTCCACCTGATGGTAGATGGCCACTGCTCCTGCATGGACATCTATAGTCGACCCCAAATAAGATCAGAGGTTAGCCACAGATGCGTTACTACCCCTGAGGATTAAGTTGGAACCCTCCGGATAAGGGAGACCCTTATCATACCCTTCAAAGATCCGAATACAACAGCTTATAACACTGCTGTTAATATGCAGAAGTAGGTGTAGCGGTGGTGCTTCAAGAGTCGAACCACAAACTGTTCTACCACCTTCAGATCAAAATATTTGAATACATTTAAATATTTCTAATTTAATTATCTTCTACAATCGAATATCTTATTTTGGCGTAATAGAAAACAACTTGCTCAAACTTTAAGAGACTCGCAAACAAAGCCATTCATCTTCATTCACAATCATAAAGCTTTCAATCGAGGCCTACTTTGGGGAATTTAAGTGATTCGGGTTTACGTTAAACTTTTACAAGGACAATATCAATATACATCACAAAAAAACACTCGGAATTGTATTTATAATACTGGTGAAGTATGAACAAGATTTAAAGGACATGGTCAACTTTTGTATAGCTCTTTGCCTAACTTCTAAAATCTATGTACACGTAGTATTTTGCTTTTTTGCATTTAGGATATCGTAAATAGTCAAAAGTCATGACGTTTTTTAACCTACTTCGAGGTAGAGGTGGTTATATTTTCGACTGTATGTATTTTTTTTACGTATATTTCTAGATTTTTGTATTTTTTTTATTAAAAATATTAAAGAAGAATGTCTATTATTCTACTAAATTAAACAGAATAGCCATAGGTTGTAACGTGTTTTGTTATTTCTAATAGCCAGGAGCATGTTTCCACAAATAATGAGATATGGTTCAAAACTTTGACCTCCAATTTGGGGGACAAGGGCCCGAATCCCATACTTATGGTATAAAAATGCAGTTAAACATTTACGCTGAAACATTTTTATAATTAGAACACTGAAACATTGATGAAACACATGGTTAAATAAAGTGTATCATTATAGAAAAGGAAACGTTCTTAAGCGGTCCGGTTTTTACTTTGATATTTTTAACAATTTCACTTGTTTTCTACATCGCGTTGCTTATACGAGTAAAGTGTCATTAAATTGCATTAAATGCTACCGGTACGACTTAAATTCTCTCAAGTCTATTGAATTTTACTTGCAATCCTGAATATCATAAGACATACAAGATTTTGAAGGTGCTAGAACCTTTTGTGGCTTAATTTCGGAAGCGCTACGGTAACTCCTATTACAGGCATGTAACTGCAGTATGAAGCGCTGCTGTATTGTAGTCGTAAGGGTCAAAAAGGTGTGAAACTCTAATCTTATCTGGGGATGATTACAGATATCCATGGGCGGCAGTGGCTGCTTAACATCAGGTGGACTGTATGCTCGTTTCGTCGTCAACCCATTACTGTCCCACTGCTGGGCACGGGTCTTCTCTCAGATTGAGAGAGTTTCAGGCCATAGCCCACCGCCCTGGCTAAGTGCGAATTGGTGGACAATGGACGGTGGACATGCTCGTTTGCTACTTCCATATTATAAAACAGTGAGGATTTAAACCCCGAAACCACAACCAAAAAAAAAATTCAAACCACTACGCTCTCTACACATTTTACTTCACGACGCTACTCTCATCTACTTTCCAAAAACCAATATAGTTAAGTAAACAACTTGATAATGTTATTAGACATAGTTAGGCACAGAATATTTCAAATTGTGTAATTTATAATATATTGTACTAATTTGAAATTAAATTAAATATTAATATAGCTCGAAGTTTCAATGCATGATAAATTAGGTATCTAGCTTAATAACGCATAGGTCCCAAAAGAGAACTAAATTTTGACACTAAATTGCGATACGGAGATTAATAACGTGTGGATTATGTTAACACTAATTTAAATATTATAATTCTAATTATGCGTACTTTAAATGGTTATGCAGATTATTTTCAACAGGCCTCTGATGGCTTAAGGCAGTCTAGCGTAGCTTTGATAAGAAGGGTTTCCAACAACGGCAATTGGCGAAAAGAAGGTTAACTAGTCTTGAAATTTTCGCTAACCCTAATCGGAAGAAAGAGCGTTTAGCATACTAAACGCTCCTTTTTCCAATTAATAGAATTCATGTAAAAAGTAAATGTATTTACAAAAATAAAACAAAATAGGTCATTGAAGATTTTTTTTCCTCAACTATGCTGAGGGGGGGAGGGTCTGGACTCCCTAATTCCCCTTTATATACGGCAATGGCTTAGGGTAACAATTTGTAACAAATAAAATGTGTCTAATCATCTGTAAAAAAACTTATATTGTACGATGTTTATCCGACCAGCAGTTTTTTTTATGAAAAAGTAATAAACACCTTATACATCCTTATAAATCTTCGCTAAATGCGAAGATTTATAAGGATGTACAAGGTGTTAGATAACATCAGTAAGATTATTTACATTGTTTGAATGATATGTCATGGTTTATTTCTGTTACAACACAAGTAATCCTACATATGACTGGTTGTAATACAATAGTATTTAATTGGAAACTACTTGTTCAATTACTTCCATTAAATATGTAGTTACCACACCTCTATTATAGTATTTACTAACACAACAAACCACGGACATTAATAACATTGCAAAGTTCTATCAGACCTTTGATAGAAATTCCCTTGCAAATAAAACACATTAGAACCCGTATAATCTCCCCATTTGTGCGTTAGAACAAAATCACAAGTCACGTTGTATCGCATTATTCAATTCGCACATGTCGTAAGGGTGGCAACCGATAACTCGATTCATACCTACCCCTTAAGTAACAATACAACGTGATTACAGGCTTGAGCGATTTGATTAATAAATGTCTATTTGTGTCATGAAATAATTAATTTTCGCCTAAACAAACATCAAACATGTTGACATAGGCAATTGTTACAACTCACTGATAGCAAAATTTGAAGAACTATATTCAAACTACATACAAGAAACTTTATTTTTAAAAATTAATTTTACATTCTCAAAAATTTCATTTCAAATTTATGATGAATTCCATTTCACGGATGCTTATGCTATTAAGATTATTAATGGCCCGTAAAGGGCTAAAACCAATCGACGACGGGTGACCAAAATAAACTGAATTTATATTGTACTAGACGTATCCCGTGGTTTTACCTGCGATTCACATTTTAAATTGTAACTTTTAATAGATCTGATGGATTTTAATGAAATAAAGTTACTCGAAATATGGACTTTGACTATACGATATATATTGACGACCCATGTGGTGGAGCGGTCACAGGTCTGACACGCATTGGGTCCCGGGTTCGATCCTCGGCCAGACACCTGAATGATGAGTTTAGATTTATGTTCTAGGTCTAGGTGTTTGTGTATTCATCTTTGTGTGTCCATGGCACTGACGACACAAGAGTAAATCCAACTGTAAGGCTATGAGTGTAGAAAGCGTTTATGTGAAATATTTAAATTAAATCATTAGTTTTGGTTTAATGCAATTTAAAAAAAACAGACAAACATTCTAAAAACTATAGAAACGATACATATTATTATTATTCCTACAATTTTTTTTTTTGCAAATACATGTTATGTACAGACGCATGAAACATACATTCGTGTTATATATAAGGACTAGCTTATTACTACGGCTGCGCTCGCTTCGCTCTCGTTTACTTCGATAATGAGTATACCATGTGTCTAACCAGGTCATGAACTATTTGTGTGCCAAATTTCAGCGAATCAGACTAGTAATTTTTGCGTAAGTGAGTAACAAACACACAACATGCTCACAAACTTTCGCATTTATGATATTATTAAGATTAATGCTTGCGTATAATAATATAATTTAATATAATAAAATGTCAAATTATTAAATAAATATAACAATTAATTCTAAATCTCAATCCGTAAAACACGATTCAGTAGATCCAAATAAAAGGTAGAATATTACTTTTACGGAGCTAACGAACTGTGTCGTGCCCAATTCATCAATTTACAAAAGTGACAGTGTGAACCGAGCATTCAGAATATGAATATTCGGTATGATTCAACGTCGAGTGCGATGACCTGTGTCACCATCAATCATAAGTCGAGATCCCCTTTGGGGAAAGAAAGTAATACCAAACTACATGCGTCTAAAAAAGAGGTAGACGACTCTTAATTCGAAGAAGGAAAGGCTAATTTCAAACTAAAAGTAGTTCAGGAAGGGAAAATTGTGGGATTTGGTTGACAATCTCGAGAATCCTATGTTAGTCAAAACTTACGGCTGATTTGGACTCAAGCCAAGGTTATAGCTGCTTAAAATTCATACCACAATATGCCGGAGAACCCTTCGTTTAGTTTTCATTTCGTACCGAATACCCTTCATAAAACTACTTTTATTATCGGTTTTCTGAAGTTTGGAACAAAATTGTTGAGAAGGATTTTTGTTATAGTGGAGGTTTAAATCTAATATTTACTTGATAAAAATTGTATGTAAATGAACGTTTTTTAAATGTAAGCATGTTTATCTTATTTATTTATTTATCCACACACAGAGAAATATAATAAAAAGATAGCTTAAATTAACAATAAGTGCAAAGGTACTGCTTATTTCTAAAGAAATCTCTTCCAGCAGGCCTGAGATTGGAGACAAGTTAATCCAAGGTAGAAGTGCGTGCACTTTGCTGTGATATGTGTATTTATATACACGTACATACATAGATACAAAAATATAATAGTATATATACATATAGAACACGATACAAAGATAATTATATACATAAATATTAAGACTTAGATATATTATTACTTATTATTATTATATTATTATTATTACTTATTTTTATTACGTGATTAGGTAGTATCTATAATTATTTTATTTTGATGTTATATAAATGTACACGTAAATAACGCTGCAAAGAAACACAGGAAGTTGATAATTATCATGAACAAACAATATTTGAACTATAATCTAAAATTTAAAAGCCATGATAAATGTAGTTTGGGGTACGTATAAACATTGTAGAAACTGAGAGCAACTCTCTAAAATTCGCATGAAATAAATTGAAAGAAACAAACAGAATTCCTAATTCTTGTAAACATTAAAAATAAAGAGCTTTTAAAAACAATGATAAATAAGATTCATAAAGAAAAAATAAAATAATTATGACAACAATTTAATGAAGAATGAATGAATGAATCAGGATTTTAAAATATAATTTGCTGGGTTGTTATTGAACTTTCTAATGTCAGTTGTTACCACTTGTCTTTGAAAATAATATATTTCGTTAAAATTATAAAAGATATAGAATTTCGGTTATATGTATGTCACATTTTTTTAAACGCGGGTGAAACCGCGGGCTAGTTAATTATAGCATTTTTTTTTATTTCGTTTTAAACATTTTAATTATTTCGTCGTGGATTTTATTTATGATTGTTATTTTTTTTTTTTAATTTTGCACGGGAATTGTTTTCAATTCGTAAAATAATTATACGAATTGAAAACAACCCAAATTCCTTAATATGAAATTTTATGACAGCAGTCCTGTTTTATAGTCTACATTTGGAATTTAATATTGCAATCCACACGCTGATTGCTAATATTAGATATGATTCACTATAACTCAAGAATATTAAAGTTTAGTTCAGTTGTAATGGAATGTCTTCCTAAAAGGAGGAGAAAAATAGAGTCGAATTGAGAACAGGGAGTTCTTTTTTTAATTCTTATTATTTTATGTTTGTTACATCGAAAATTGTAGGTAGGATGAAACGATTTTGACATTTTTTATTTGAAAGCTGGTGCTTCCCGTTGGGTCCCATTTTAATTTGGTTCAGTTTTGACAAGGCATCCATCAGAAAAAGTATAAGTCTTAAATTTGCATTAATATGTGCGCGACAAAAGGACTACGACTAGTAGTAGTAGTAGATTACGACTACTTTTTATCAAGCATCGCTGATTAGTTTTTATCCTACTACTGGGAAAGGATCGTTGCCTAATATTTGAAGAGTTTGGGACATAGCCCATCAATTCTAAAGTAGAATTTCTCGCGACTATTCCCTTTATTTCTACGGGAAAGGGTAAATTAATGCTTATTACGCCCATTACTCTGAAAAATCAAGTACCTACTTGGGATGCAAACTCAGGATTTTCAACGTAAAATGCCGAATTTCTAAATAGCTCTATTATTATATATAGACTCTGTATCTTCAAAATTCTAAAGCAGAATATTCAAATATTTGAAAATTCATTAAAATGATTGATGACTTCCGGTTCTGGTTATTTTAATGATATTAATTATTCCTTCAGTTATTTCAGATGTTGCTTAGGTAACGGTTTCCCGAACTGAAGATTGGGAAGCTTTGCATATTTTGATTTTAAAAGACCACAACTTTAATCACAGACCATTTTATTTTAACAAACAATATAGACCTAGTTTTTTTGTTTCAAAATGCTGAGATCCTAAGTTGTATCTCAATTAACACCTGTAACGAAATGCGAGCACGCTTTATTTGAATTTTTACGTTTCGCTAACTTTTGCAATATTGTAATTTATATATTTTATAGTAACGTTCCAATGCTTGGCGCTTTGAATGTTTCCTGTTGTTTAAAAGACAACAGTTTGAAACTTTTTACTCATGAGTTAGTTACATAGACAAAAACAAGAAGTCATTTGGAAATTCATGAACATTTTTCTTTTTTTTTTATCAAATTGAAATAGCAAATGAGCATGCAGTCCACCTGATGGTAAGTGGTTACTTCCGCTCATGGACATATGTATGGAAGCAACTTCATATAGAACAGGGGTTCTATCTGAAGTCGATCACAGATGCGTTGCTCTTCCCGAGAACTGAGATGGTCGCCTCATATATAAGTGAGACATTTTGAATATTATCCTATTTTTTTTTTTATTTCATTAAAATATTTTCTCATTCTATTGACACAAGAGCCATATTTTATAGTCTTATTATGAAAAATATAATATATTTTGAAGTTTAAGATTATCTTCTTTTTGATGTAGCTTTGCACTATAAAAGCTATAAAAAAAG